>JAPKLW010002080.1:79626-119533 GCA_026898455.1 Plectranthus barbatus
ATTTAGAATTAGTAATACAAATTATTTATAAAAATCCAACAAAGTAAATTGCTAATTACATGGGAAAATTTTTTTTGGCTAGGGGTTGTGTTTTTATATATATATATAGATATATATAGATGAATCCAACACTCGCCTTCGCTGCATTAGACACGATTATGATTGCTTTCAACTTTTCATTAATGGTTTGATAAGTAACAATAAATTGAATTTTGTTCTTTAAAAAAAAATTTTGAATTTTCAAATTATTTATATAAATTGGTCGATAATAAAAAAAAAACGTTATATATTAAACATTATATCTCCCCTTTCTCATTAAATATTATCTAATGGTCAACCGAGTCCAATTTCAGGATCTTTTAACCAATATTTTAATATTCACTAAATTAGTTTGCTGCCTCGGCGCACAATATATATTTATATTAATAATTTATTTTAAATTATTTTATTTTTCTCATTTTGTGTATATAATCTAGTAAAATATAAAAATTCGATCTATCTAAATTATAGTTTATCATTCAAGTATTATGCTTCAAATTACTCGGGTCATCGCAATAGATTTACCATTTTACTTGAACATTAAAATTGTTTATTTTCTTTGTTCCTTTTTTTTTTTAATTCTTCTCCTTCCCATCTTGTCTCTTTATCATTTCCCTTTTTTCTTTATTTTATATTCTCATCCACTCTCATTTCGTGCTCTATTTCTCACTTTTTTCTCTTCTAACATCTTTATTTGCAGAAGGCCAACACTTTATAATAATATTAATTTGTCCTTGTAGATATTATAACTCTAAAAATTATATTTATACAATGAAACAATTTTAGAATTACTTCGATGTTCTTAATATATATATTTTTTTCTATTAAGCTTTAATTAATATTTTAACTACTATGAGCTTATCAATATATTTATAGTTAAATCTTTTAGAAATTGTAATATATTATTTTACGTAAAGTAAGTCTCAATGTAATTCGAACACCTTAAATTATCAATCACTATATTTTAAAGAGGAATACTTATATTGAATTTATATTATTTCTCATATTTCTTCTATACACATAATTGACCACCATTTCTTTATCTATCGTTGGTGCCCACAACTTATTTTTATGTATGTTTGTGTCTCCTTTTCATTCTCTTTATTTTTATTGATTATTTAATTGATTTTTAAAAAAAAATTGGGAAAAATACTGAAATACCAAAATACTGGACATATCGTATCGAAAAAATACCAAAATTATCGAATTTCGGTATACCATAATTTTTTGTAAGGTATCTTACCATACCAAAAATTATAGGTACGGTAACAATACCGGTGGTCCCCTAACTATTTCCAGTTTTGTGAGCAAATCCCTTTCTCCAGTCATGTGCGCGGAAGACCCACTGTCCAGAATCCAGGCTCTTCTTTTCTTCTGGAACTGGTTTTGATGTCCTTGTACCTACATCACAGAAGAAATTAGACTCTAGGTACCCGATTTTCTGCAGTATTAGTCTTAGGGATCCATCCTTTTGGAATTCACACTTTCTTCACCTTGATTTCTAGTGATTTCTTTTCAACCTTACTCTTCTTTTTGTAATAATGAATGGTATTTGTATGCAATACTGAAGAATTAGTAAGTGTGTGCAAACTCTTCTTGAGAATTGGTCTCTTGAAAGAGTCTCGGGAAGTTGGTCCCGGGTGAGTAGTCTTCCTAGCCATTGAAACAAAATCTGGTTGGGCTAAGATCTCAAGTAGTTGTTCCTCTTACTTGGATTAATCCTCTTCTTATACAATTTATGATCGAAGGATCTCGGATTTCTATAATCTGGTCGTGGAACTGACTTCCTTGCAACATTGGTTTGTTGCTTAGCCGATTCAATTGTCGAAATTTGTTTCCTTGCAACTCGAACATATTGCTTCACTAGTTTCTTAGGAGAATTTGGCTACCTTTCAGGTTGATGTTTATTCAGTTTAGGAACTGAGTTTTTGCCCTTAACCTGATTAGTCAAACTGGGGTTTTTGCCAATTTGAGCTACCTCTTTGCTTAACAACTTTACCTTAAAACTGGAATTTCCTCTTAAGTAATGATCTTTAAGTTTTCCAATTTCAGAAGGAGATGCATGAATGCTCAAATCATTTTTAACAAAACCTATCCCTGATTTATTATAGGGGTCTCTTTGAGCTCTCAAAGCTTCTTCGGTTTTGCTTGTGCTCAAATAAAGTGAGCAAATAAGTTTTTCCTCCTTAGTAATTTTAGATTTCAGAGAGTCACATTCCTCAAAAATAATTTTAAAATTTTAAGCAAAAAGGAATGCTCTTCTCTCAATTTTGTCAGTTCCTCACTGTGTGACCAAGATTTTTCAATCTCCTTGATCAAACTGGAAACTTGAAATTTCAGTGAGGTGTTTTCACAGTCTAAAATTATTTTTAATTCATGAAAATTAGCAAATTCTTTTAAGAGATTTTTGAAGGAAATATCATCTGAATTCGAGCAAAGGGATTCATAGTCCTCGTCTATTCATGCAGAAGAACTAGAAACTAGTTGAAAATCAGTTACCAGTTTTGTAGTTTCCTCATCTGAAGAATCGTCTCCTATCGTAGCCATGAAGATCAATAGAACTTCCTCCTCTGACTCATCATCCGATGTATAATAGCCATCATCGTTGTCGGAAATGTCGGGTATTTTTGTCCTGGAGAGCATAGCTTTGGCAACAGCTTTAGAAGCTTTCTTTTCAAAAACTTTCCTCAATCTTTCTCTCTCCTCTTTGTCAACCAAAGGGCAATTATATTTGAGGTGGTTGGGAGAATTTCACTCAAAGCATGTTTTTTGTGCTCTTTTAGTGAATCTCTAATCATCTCCCTGTGAGCTTTCAGTTTTTCCCTTCACTCTCTCAATGAGCTTGGTCAGTTTTCTCATCTGCTCATTCAGTTTAGCAAATAAAGTCTCCTCTTCCTTCTTGTGAGAGTATGATGTTGAAGAAGCATCCTTTGTTGTTGATGTCTGACCACTCGGTTTATAAGTTTGATATGGATTCTTTGGTCTTCTCTGGAACTCCCTTTTTACAAAGAAGACAACATCCTCAACATTAGAAGCTGGTGAACTGATAATTTGGATTGCTTCATTCTTGTTGACCATCTGGATGTCCCATTCATGTGCCTGGTGTTGGGCAAATACATCATTGGTTAACATCTTTGACAAATGGCTTTTCTATGATTTTTGGACCATCGGTTCCTCCAACCTGGGAGTTGACCTTTGTGATCTTCAGTGGTCTATTAGTTATCACCTCAGACTTCTCTAGGTGAATATTCTTTAGCATGATGAGTGACCTCATCTTCCACATGTTGAACTTTTCTGCAAAGTACTTGGGAAGCTTCGCGATGTTCATCATCTTGATGAACCTTAGCTAAATCAGCAAAAAAAAAAATGAGTGCAAGGAAATGGATCTGGTCCTAAGTGACTCAAAACGACCAGCCTGTAAGGACTAACCTGGCTCTGATACCACTTGTTAATCTCGAGATCCGAGTTTTTGAATATGCAGCAGAAGTATTTTTAATAGATTGCACTCTGAAAACTGGATCTTAGTTTTCCATTTTGTAGTTTCGGAAAACTTGATTTAGTTGGTTTTGTCTCTGATAGTTTTAAGTTACCAGTTTTCAGTTATACACTTCAATACTTAGAAAGTATTGAAGGTTTCAAATCAGCTTGAAAACTAGATTGTAGAAACTTAAATAAAGGAATAAACGAGATAGGATATTTAAAGCTCGAGAGCTTGAGCTTTTAGTTCGACAGAGTTTCTATTTGTTTTCTCTTAAGTAATAGGTTCATGCTCTCCTCTGAAGATGTAATCTGCTATTTATAGGCGGATTGAAGATCGTTTGAATTTTCTGTCCGCTAGAGACAAGTAGCATGTTGTCCAATCATCGCCACACTTTTCCTGCTGTAGCAGCCTGCTCTACAGCTGCTCTGATCCGCTTTTGCTTTTGTGCAGTGTACTTTCACCTGCTCTGTCAGAGCTAGCTCGCAAGTCCGATGAACCCAAAATGGAAGATTCCTCGTTCACGATTATTGGCAGACATTCTTTAAGGAACCTTTGATAAGACTCGAGTTCCACTCGAATTCCTTTTGTCTTCTCGCTTTTCACGTGCTCTTTATAGCTTTGAAACTGAAAACTGAATTCATCTAGTTTTCTACTTTCTAGTTTCATGCCTTGGTGTAGCTTTGTGATAAACTCATATTTCTACTCACTTATCGCATTGTTTTTTTTATTAATTTTATGCATTTTAGTTTGTTTTCTAGAATAAATTGAGCATGGGTATATTTTTTAGGGTATTATGCTTGTCATGGTAAGATTTTGCAGGTTTTAGGCCAAATTAATTAGAAACCCGTAATGAAAGCAATTGATGTTCAAAGAAACAGTTACGACTTCTTCCACACATGGAATTTAAGCTAATGGAGCATGGAATTAGAAACATCTTTGAATTATATTTCCAATGCAACTGGAATTGAGTCAATCGGAGTTCGGGAGCAAAAGTTATGGCCAAAATCGTGAGACTGCGCAGAAGGGTCGAAAAGGGCGAAAAATGGTCTCTGTTTCGACTGACGTGAAGGCCACGTCGACCAACTCAGATCCATATCGACCGTCACAGAAGCCTAGTCAACCGACACGGATTATTTTGGCAAAATTCTGGAAGATTTTCACATATTTTGGGCGAGAATTGCTTGGGATTCAAGTTACGCATTAATTTGGAAGCATTGAAGACCCAAAAAGGGAAGTTTCAACCAAGAAAATCATTCCTTCCGAAGTTTTGGGCAAAGAAGGAAAATATCGAATACCATCAACTCAAGAAGGAAATGCCTAAATTCATCAATTCCCATCATTCAAGAGTTTTACCTTACTCCTATATAAACTCATGTCTAGTCCTCAGTTTTTAGAATTCCAGTTCAACTTTAAACTTTATTTCATAGTTTAGTTTTATTTAGTTTTTAGGGCTGGAATCAAAACCTTTATTTTCTTGTATCTTTATTTTTCTGCACCTTTACTTTAATGCATTCTTTACTTTCTGTCTCAATCTTAATCTTTAATATACTAAGCTAGATTATTTATTAAATTCTAGGGTTTCTCCATCTGTGATTAATGTTTTGATTCAAATTCTTCAAACCCTTAAATTGGTTTAAAATCTTTGATTTTATTTCAAATCTATTTTCAATTGAAGCATCGAGAGATGAAAATTGGAATGAGTTTTTGTTATTAATTGATTGACCAAGAGGTGAAAATTAGTAATAGGAAGTGAGAGTTTATTGCGTTTGATTTTCTGTCCAACAAAGAAGAATTCATTTGTAGGACTAATCTGATTTTTTATTGAGATTGATTAACTTGTGTTTTGGAGACCGAGAGGAGATAATCACTAGTTAATAATCTAGGTTTTAATAGCCCGACCAATGAATTAATTCCACTTCACTAGATTTCTACCAAAAGTATTTTTTGGGTTTGAATTATTTGTTTCTTGCATGTTGATCGGATTGGTAGATTTCCCTAGGATCTGTGCTTTCTTTTATTCGAACTTCTTTAAAAGTTATTTTCATTAAAAACCAAAATCCCTCAAATTTGGATTTTCCCAAACAAAGGATTGAAAAACTATATTCAGTACATGAATTGCTTTCATTGCACTATCCATGTGGGTTCGACAACCTTCGGGTTCTTATAAATTTATTTACCCTCTGCTATAACCTGTGTGCAGATTTTGCATCGATCACTTTGTTGGTGAACATCCAGTTTCCAAAAACTAGTCTTCTAGTTCTTTTCAGTTTCTAGTTCTGAAACTAGACTTCTGGTTTCTAGTTTCTAGTTAAATCAACTTCGAGTTCTAAAACTAGGCTTCAAACATCTCGAACTCTTTTCTAGTTTCTAGTTTAGAAATAAAATTTTTGTCTTTTGGGTCTTCATAACTTCCAGTTTCTAGTTTCTTCAACTTTCAGTTTCCAGTTTCTCTCTTACAACTCAAATTATCCTATACAAGGATTACATGTAGAAACTGACTAGAAACTAAAAGCTAGTTTTGACACACCAAAACATCAAATAAAGAGGGAACCAATTTCCTAGTTCCTAACAGCTGTTTACAAGAGATAAAACTCATAAAATCCCTCCATATTTTTCTTTTCCTTTCTTCTTGCTTTCATTAAGGGTTTATGATTTTTGAGTCAAAAGGGCCAATAAACGATATCTAAAGCTAAGGTTGAACGCCAAGAATCATTCGTTGGAAAATATGGCTTTGGTAGCAGCAAATGCGGTGCGGGCATAACAGTCAAGCGATTCGCTCGTGTACCCGCAGTTGACACACACGAACTACACCATTTGGGTGATTCGTGTGCAAGCCATGATGGAGGATCAAGGAGTCCTGGAAGCAGTCGAACTAGTTGAGGGAGGTTGATGCCCGACTAAAAAAAAAGGCAAGATCGCACCTCTTGCAGGCGCTTCCAGAATATCTTCTCATGCAGGTTACTAAAAAAGATAGAAAATGAAGTTTGGAATTGCCTCAAGACGAGATTCATCAGGGAAGATCAAGTGAAGAACGCAAGACTACGAACATCGAACAACTCTTCAATCTCAAAGAGCTCATCTTTTAAAGATGCGGTAGGAAGGCTCAAAGCTTTTGAGGAGCACACACTCAAGAAGAGTGTGGACACAACGAGAAAAGAAGATCAAATTCTTCTCACTCAGACGGAGTGGGAAGCTCGATTCAGAAAAGATGGTATAGAGTCGTCATCTTCTCAGTCAAAAAGGGTTCCCACAGAGAGTGGCAACCGTGATCATGAAGATAAAACCAAAGGTAGAGGTCGAGGGAAAGGTGGTCGAGGAGCCCCTCGAGATAAAAGTCACATTTGGTGTTACAATTGCAACAAGATGGGATATTACTTGACTAATGTCGAGCGATAAGGAAGAACGAGGAAGCTCACCTCGCCCATACTGACAATATCAAGCCATCCTCTACTTATGGTAATCTCGGAGGAGAATACAAAAGATGACATGCACCTCAAAGTATTCGATGATGTTTCTCATAAAAAATAAGGAGTTTGAATGACCGCGTTCGAGAGGGGCTCAACAAGGGAGCATAATGCTTCGGAAGTGTTCGAACAAACTGCTTTGAATATTCCACAGATCGAACAAGTTACTGAAGAGTAGATCAAAGTAATGGTCTACCTACTCCATGGTCAGGCGGACATGTTGGGAGTAATAATGGACCTGCTCGATACAGGGACATGGTAGAGATAATGACATAAGCTCCTTGAGTTGATCTCAGTGAGAACTTTGAGGAAACTTTGTAAGTAGAGACGGAGGAGCCATCTTGCTACAATGAAACAGTCGGACATCCAGAATGGGAAAAAAGTAATGGCAAAAGAAATTAAAGTCATTGAGAAGAACGAGACTTGATCGCTTGTACCACTATCTGTCAGACACATGGCGATCGGTCTGAAATGGGTATTCAAGTCGAAGAAGAACTCAAGTGGAGAAGTAATCCAACACAAGGCTCGCTTGGTGGCGAAGGGCTATGTGCAACAACAAGGCATTGATTTTGATGAAGTATTAGCACCAACTGCTCAAATGAACACAATTCAAGTCATCCTTGCCTTGGTGGCTATCGAGAATGGGAAGTACACCATCTCGATGTCAAGGTAGCCTTTTAGAATAGGGAGCTCGAAGAGGAGGTATACGTTACTTAACCGGAGGGGTTCAAGATCACAAGGAAATAGCACATGGCGTTGAAGTTAAAGAAGGCATTGTATGGTCTTAGACAAGCGCCTCGAGCTTGGAATCTGAAGCTCGATTGAAGTCTGAAACAGATAAGTTTCACAAGATGTGAACAAGGGCAAGAAGTGTACACGAGAGGTAGCACTGACTCGAGATTGATAGTTGGTATTTATGTGAATGATTTGAGTAACAGGTGAGAATTCGAAGAAGGTCGGAGTCTTTAAGAAGTAAATCAAGGAGGTATTTTGATCAAGCAGACAACTTATGCCAAGAAGGTGCTCGCCCAATCTGGGATGCTTGATTGTAACTCTACCAAAATACCAATGGAGCCGAAGGCTCGACTCCACAGAGATTTTGAAGGACAACCAGTCGATGAGACAGAATATCGAAGAGTCATTGGCTGTCTATGCTATCTTCTTCACACAAGGCTAGATATTTCTTATGCAGTTGGAGTTGCCAGCAGATTTATGGAAAGTCCTATGGAGATGCATCAATGCAATGAAGTAGGTGCTACGATACCTTCGAGGCACTATGAACTTCAAACTAGTGTTTCGAAGAGGAGGAGGTGATGAAGAAATAGTGGGTTATTCTGGCAGTGATCTTGTAGGTGACCTAGATGATCGAAAGAGCACAGGAGGCATGACATTCTACATCAATGATTGTCTTGTCTCATGGAACTTGGAGAAGCAGAAGACAGTTGCACTTTTGATGTGCGAGCAGAGTTCATGGCATCAGCAGCGGTAGCATATCAAATGCTTTGGTTGAAAGCATTGTTGTTCGAACTGACTGGTTCGAGACGAAGACACTGAAGCTCTTTGTCGATAACAAGTTCGCACTCACACTTATGAAGAACCCAGTGTTCCATGGTCGAAGCAAGCACATTGACACGAAGTATTACTTTATTCGAGAATGTGTCGAAGTAGGTCAGATCGAGGTCGAGTTCATTTGAATTAAGAGCAAAAAGAAGACACGGTAACAAAAGCCTTATCAGCGCCAAAGTTGGTAGTGATGCGACATTTGCTCAGAGTCAGTGACCTCGAACCACTTAAGAAGTAAGGGAGAGGATGTTGAAGATTTACTCATTGATTTTAGAAGATTTGATTTCGTTATCTAGTTTGGATAGGAATCTAATTTGATTAAGAAAATTTAGATATATCATAAATTATCTTGTTTTCCATGTTTATCTATCCTAGTTTTTTTTATAAATAGGAGTAGTAGATTTTATTGTTTAGAATAAATAATTCATTTTTTATAGAGTTTTTGTAATAGTTGTTTACAAGAAATAAACTCATAAAATCCCTCAATATTTTCTTTTATTTTCTTCATATTTTCATCAATTATTTATAATTTTTTTATCAAAAGGACCAACTGACTATTTCTTAGCCAGTTAGGCATAAACATAAAAAGGGTGTTGGTGAAACTTCATCGAATATGAATGTAGAAACTACTAAATAATTTAATAACATAATGTTTATAGTAATTTTAATATTAAATTGTGATATAAATTAAATTATATATAAAAAAATTATTGAATACAGAAAAAATAAAATTAATAAAGAAATTAAAATATATCATAATAATAAAATTGATAAAATAAATTTTACACTAAATGACTCCGTTCGAAATGAATCAAATGATACACTTAGTATAAAATTAATTTTAATTGAAATATATATTATGAATGAAATGCATTCAATATAAAACTAATTATGATTAAAATATATCACAAATATATCATATATTCTCTCGGTTCCATCAAATTAGTCTTATTTTTCATTTTTGTCTGCCCCATATAATAGTCATATTATCGAAAATAGAAAAGTAATTCACCCACATAAATAAATTATTAATTTTTTTATTTCTGTCTCCTTGGTTATTGTATCGAAACCAAATGGAACTAATTATGTGGGAAGAGGGAGTATACCATACACGTGTGTAAAACTATTAATTTAATAAAAAAAACTACGAATTATGTTTCTTGTTTCTTGCAGTAAGGAGAAATCGCGTTTCGAAAAGCGTTTCCAATTGCAGGGTAGGGAAGAGGAAAGGCAACGTTATTTATATATAAGAGGGTTTTAGAATAAGAGCTTAAAAATTTTGTAGTAAAATTTGGAAAAAAAGCTACGAAGGAAGCAAGATGGGGAGCGAAGAGGAGAGCGCAGTGAAGGAGCCTTTGGACCTCATTCGTCTCAGCCTCGATGAACGCATCTACGTCAAGCTTCGCCACGACCGCGAGCTCCGCGGCAGGCTCCATGTTTGTTTCTCTCTTTCTCTCTCTCTATCCAGTTATTGTTGATGTTATTTGTGTAATTGGTCACTTTTGTGTGAAATTTGCTTCCTTTACTTGTGAGTCTGGTTGAGAATCATAATACTGTGATTCAATTAATAATTTAACTGCAGTAGTGTCGTTATGTTCGTGCAACGATTCTGATTTTAGTGGAATTAGGTATGCGGTTGTTGAGGATGGTTTGCGGGGTTGTTAGGGTTTCAAAGTTTGCCTTTTATGTTGATTATTTTAAACTGAGCTTGAATTGATTGGCTTTACAATGCCTTTACTATTGTTTTTCCTTCTGGGATATCGGCCTCTTTTAGTGTTGGTAGCTTCTAGATGTCTGGGCTATTGGAATTTCAGTTGAACTTAAACTTAGTAACATATTTTGGCTCTATTCCTAGTAATATGAAATTTTCATTCTACATTTGGCTCGGATGTGGCCATATTTTTACGTTTGAAGAAGACTGTGATAGGACTTCTACAAACATTAAGTTCTGTATATGGCACTCGACAGCCTTCTTTATATTTATGATAGTTTTGGTTTTTTACTTGCCAATTAAAGCGGGTCACTTGTTAGAGAAGTGGTGCCTCATATTCTGCATTTGTTAATTCAAAAGGCCAACTAGTTGCCCTCATGGTTCTGCTTTGAAGGGCCACACATTTTTATAGTTTTCTGATTCATAAACAGCTTCACAAATTATGGGTTTTATGTTGTTGAAGTTGTGCTTTATTATATTGTGTTGACAAGTTGATTATTGCAGGCTTATGATCAACATTTGAATATGATTCTGGGTGATGTTGAAGAGATTATTACGACAGTGGAGATCGATGATGAGACCTATGAAGAAATTGTCAGGGTAAGTTATTTCACTATGACTCACATAATATAGTTTAGCCTTTTGTAAGATCTGCAAGCATGTAGAAAGTGTGTCCCCTGGATGCTGTTAGTTTGTTGGCTAAGAATGACTCGGGTAGCACTATATCATTTATCCCACACGAAATTCTTTCTGCCCATCAACCAGGAATATGGTTTTAATGTGGTTGTATATCATCTGTGCATTGATTAAATAGTAAAATTACATGTTTTCAGATATTTTATTGCTCGTTTATAAAGTAAAATGAGTGCTGCACCTGATACATGTGAACAAGGGTCATGTCCGAGGTCTTATCTAATGACATCAAGATTCCACTCAAACCTACTTGGGCTTTTCTACAATCATCTTATGTTCAGGCTGAAAGTGGATCAACCAAGATTTTCTATAGCCTCTTCTAGTTTGTGAACATAATATTTCAACAAAAGCTAGTTTCTCTTGTCTGTGCTTATTATTAGTATGGGAAGTTTTTTTTTCTTCAATACTTGTGTATGGCCAAAAACCAATAGTTATATGGGCCTCACTGCTTCAGGTCAGGCATTTCTGTAGAAAAAAAGATTGTACGAGAGGGCATGTGGAGAGCACTAACATTGTTGCTTGTGATTGTTAGTAATGTGTGAGTCCATGATTTATGCATCTGCCAAATATTAACTCTGACGCTTGTCGTTGCCTACTTTGTAGACCACAAGACGTACTGTGCCGTTCTTATTTGTCAGAGGGGATGGTGTCATTTTGGTCTCACCTCCACTGAGAACTGCCTGATATGGGGGATTTGCCATAGAATTCTCAAGGCAAAAGGTTTTCCAGAATTGTGTATTTACTTTCAAGCATGATCGTTTCAGCCAACGGCCTGTGATGCAGTTATGTTAGAAAACTCATTATCAGAATTGCTTGTAAAGTAGTTGTCATCCTCCTTTTAATGTAGGAGACTATCTCTACAGCTTGATCATTTGATTCGACTATTACCATTTCATTTGAGAGACAATGATGAATATTCCAATTACAGTCCATGTGCTTTTTTATGGAAATGAATGTTTTCGCCTGCACCAATGGCCAATTAGTCTATACTAGGTCTGCACAGTTTGCCTGTATTTTAAATTGTTTTGCAGAGATTACATCATTTGCATCGGTTTACTAACAATTTGCAAATTAAGGCAGTAGAGCCATGCTTGTAATTCCAAGGAACTTGGACCATAGTCATAAAACCAAAATCCACTCAAAGAATAGCCAATATTGGGAAAATTACAAAACTGACTGATCTCAAAAAATAAAAATTAATAACAGCAGCAGGATACAAACATTACTTCTTCTCCAGCAATATACTAAGAATTACAGAGATACAACAATTCAAGCAAAAATAACCAGAATGCGATGCCATGAGAACGTACAAATGTAATTTACATGTTCATCTACGCCTTTGCCTTGAGTAACTCGGTGAACCAAGCGATGACTGAGAGTTTCGGTAGTTCATGCTGGGTGAATCCAACGACCCTCTAAAAGAAGCATATGCTGCTTTGGCTGATTCTGGTAGGGAGTCCAATGGAAGCGACTCCACAAAGCATGCTGTGTTGATTCTTGTCCTTTCAAGCTCGGATTGAAGTAGTTCTGAACTGTATTGTTGGGCAAGAGCCTATGCAAACAATGATATTAACACCACATTATGTGTCTACTTCCAAGCAAAATACATTAACGATGGAAAAAAGTTATCAAAGAAAGAAAGGTGTTGTTTTCTTACGATGAGGTCATCAGGAGATGCGCTTGATGATGACTGCCTGTCTTCTGCAATTGCATCATCACTTCCACGCGTGGGCCGGCGCTGATGATTTGGAGTCTCCACAGCCTCCGTGACAGTTTCTATAGCCTTCTCTAATAAGACCCCTTGTAAGGACTTGAGTGAGTCCCTTGCATCGTGAGTGAAATAGGGGTTCAATATGGTCTCAAAATATTCAAGCTGCAGATATAGAAGAATATAATCAGCGTACAAAACTCTATTCAGCAGAACATATTAGTGGCATCTCCAAAAATGTTTGCACAGTTTCTGAAGAAAATTCAAATAAGACTTACCTCAAGCATAAGCTGAGAAAAGCCACTGGGATCCAGTGCCCTGAGTTCTGTGGTTTTGTTTTCATTGAAGAGACCAAGAAGTATATCAATCAGGCCTTCAACAAGAATACCAAGAACCTTGTCCAGCAAAGGTTTGCAGCCCGAGAAAACCTGCAAGAATAAAATATTGTTCTTGAAAGTAGTCAAAGCAAAACAATGAAATAAATGACACATGTAACTATCACCAGGGAACTTCCTTAAGTTGATGCATAAAATAATGGTAAAGGATACAAACAACTTCAAAAAACTTTTGCATAACTGAGAAATGAAAAAAAAAAAAAAGAATGAGAGAGAGAGAGATAGTTAAAACTGAGTTTTCTATAATTGAGAGAAAAGCACCTCTGCATGTACAGCCACCAAAGTATGAAGTAAGTCAACAGCAGCATCCCTAACCCCCTGCAGATATTTTGTATCATATGGAATAAACATGTTACTCAACTTGAATTCGGAAACAAAAAAGAAATACAAAATTCTTACTTTGACAGCAGGTGCTGCTCCCCACATAATTCCACTATCTAACAAGTAATTTGCTGCAGCTGCTCTAATCAAATTTGTCTGGGAAAATCAATGCAGAAATTGATAAGGAGAATAAAACATAAAACTAGTGGCAGAAACTTGGAACTCAGCCCACCATATTGAACATGTAATAGTACAACCCAGTGAAAACATAAAAAGACACAATTCTCATCCTAAATCACAAACTTTTGAGCTCAGGCATTTTTATAGAAAAAGATAGTCTTGCATTATTCAATATTATGTGCTGAAAAGAAAGCAAAAATAAAATCAAACAGGAAGCAAGTTATGCAGAAACTCACACAAGTTTCTCTAGTTTCCAGGTAGATGATTTAGAACAAAACTTTTACACATAGGTACTGGAAGGAAACAAGTTTTCGTAGGAATATTCAATGTTGTGTCCTGAGTGAAATTAATGTCCCATGAAAGGCTGAACACACATTTTTGCTCGACTAGTTTATTTGTCTGAAATTATTTTTTGAACGAAGACCCAAACAAGTAACTAGCTTCACCAAATCAATTTCTCAAAAGCCAACATCAAACAAAAACTGTTCCTTTATTAATCAATTTTCCAAAGTGCTTTATAAATTGTGTTCAATATCCATTAGATTTTGCAGCATGTTCATATGAATGGCCATCAGTTGCAGCTTCAAGAAACTCAAACATACTCAAGGAGATGTATTAGGAGGGTGTTTCATTGAGCTTAGTTGCTTAACCTGGAAAAACTCCCAATAAAGAAAATACTGCTTGCATGCAACAAAATTGAAGGTATATATCTTAACATTGTTCAATAAAACAACCAGATATCAGACAATTAACTTCTACACCGAACATTTTGCTATGATTTATTCCAAAACCTTAGGTGCAAACAAGGTTTGCTGATTACTGCACCATATCACAGATATCTACTGACAGAAAGGTTAAGAAAAAAAAAAGAAAAAAACATACATTACATCAACTAGAACTCAGCTAGCAGACACATGTAAGCCTGCTACATATAACCCAAATAACATGATTGATGTGCAATTGCACATCATTATGCCTGAAATCAACCAAAAACAAGTTTTGGCATACCTTGGCTAGAGTATACTGTTCGATGACCTTCTCTTCAAGACCAGTAAAAGATATCACCAACTCTTGAATGTCACCATCCTCCTCAGCTTTAACTCTGAATGGAACCAGCATACTAGAGCATGTTAATGCGCAGAAGATAGAAAGGGAGGTTGTCAAAGCAAGAAAGTGGGGGTGTTATATCATCTAGTCACTGAAGGTGCAGAAGACATAATATAGGCAAACAAACCAATCTTCTTCAACAAAGTTTATGGAAGAGTTAACTTGGCACTCAAAAATCCTTGGAAATGGAGTGCGTCAAAGTTGTACATTTCAGGGTTTTTCCTACTAAACACACTGTAAACTGTTTTTTCTTAAATAGTATATATAAGCACTGCTTTGTTTTATACCTGGATTGAAGCCAAATATTTTTGTATTTTTCATACAATTCCTGAGCAAGTTCATCTTTGCAATACCCAATATTGCTCAGGACCATTAGCAGCTTTTGATGTGGATCAGCAATACTCCCAGGAAGAGGATCAACTGAGTTCTCTGTAGGTTCAAGGGAATATCCATTTTGGAAATGCAGGCTTCCAAAGTCTGATCTATTCTGTGTAAGCTCAGAGCCTAGGTGCTCCAAGTGACCTGTTTATTGTGTCCATAAGAAAATAATACAATTGTAAGAGCCCCATTATTTTATTTTGATCTCAAAACAAATTTGAGCAGTACGAGTTAAATATTAATTTAGAAAAATTAATAGAAAGTTCATCATCCAACATACCAGCAAAATCCAACAAACAGTTTAAAAGGGCAAGTTTAACTGATTCTTGGATTTCTTGAAGCTGAGCAAAAGCATCTTCTGATTTTGTTGACTCACTTTGCAAAGAATGAAGCATCCTGTGAACAAGATCAAACAGTGAGCAGCTACCGAGTAGGGGACCTGAGTTTCTGGCAATCTATGTTATCATGATATCAGTGTGCTGGTGATTTGGGTGCTAGTGATGGCAAAATGGATCTGTTAGACTAATGCAGATGGGAGACAGCGGGGCCAAACAAAAATTCAGAATAGATAATCCTTGCTGCATATGAATATCAAGGCAAAACCCACAAACAAAACAGGTGAAAATAGTCCCCATAAGGTTTATGAAACACTCAAGTGCTGACTAACTTCTCATCAACTCAATACTCCCAAGGTTCAAGTTCATATCATCCAATGTTATATCATACTTGAAGCTTTTCCTATTTTTGGTTAATTTTCCTTGGTTGGGCTGAGACAAATTTTAATCCGCAAGAAGTGAAAACAACAAAAGTAAATCGAATCAGAATACTCACTCATTGATTTGATCCATAGCTGAGATCATAACCGCACGAAATGCTAGAGGTAATGATGAGATTGAATAAGGTGACTTGTTTCTTTCTAAAATAGACACAGGAACCCAAGATTCATCTTTTGATATCTCATCTATTGAACTCCGCATCCATGAACAAAGCCTGAGTATGTAGATTTTTGAGATCTCAAATTCAAGTGTCCTCAATACTGTGACTGCAATCAAATGATAACTACTCAAAACAATCTCAAGTATAACCTCAGTATAACATGGAACTTTAGCGACAAAAATTTGTTTTGCTATTGTTCTGGACTCAAGAAAAATCATACCAGCAATTGGAGGAGCAGATTCTTTTCCTTCAAAAGCTTGGCAAGCCCTGGAAACCTCCTTTACTGCATCACTCATGTGAGGACTGAGGATATTGGACTCTTCAAGATCGCGAAATGTGCTAAGAACCTGTACAAGAATTTGTAAATGGCACATAAGAAAATAGTGATCAGACCTTTAATGTGAATCAAGGAGCTTTACCGATAGACAAACTAAAGCACATTCAAGTCTCAGAAGAGAATTCCAGGAAGTAAGTTTTCAAAAGTGCAGGAGTTAAATCTACTCTTGACGATGAGATTTGAAGAGCCATTAAATAGGTGAAGAAACGGACATTTTGGTGATACCTGATCTATGGCCTTGGAGTTCTGTATCTTTTAGTCTTATTGACCAGATTCTTTATAATTTTTAGATGGTTCTAGTATCAAACATAAAAAAAGAAATGATACTACCTTAGACTCGTATGCTGATAGAGTATTGCGTATCAACCCAGCAACTTCCTCAAGAGAATCTCCCACTTTATCCTCAGCTCTATTCAAAGAACTAGTTGTACTTGTATCAGCAGACACTTGGGAAGACTGAAGAAGGAAGATGCTAGTATTACAAAAAGAAATTACTAAGACCAAAACATTGATTTAAACAGGAGACAAATAAAATAATAAACTGGACTATATTTAAAGACCAGTAACAAGAAATTAATCGATTTTGGAAAAGGAAATAGCAGAACAAATATCATAGTTTGATAACATCAGGTTTCTCATAATTGGACACCAAGAGAAAGAGTCGTAAGGCAATAAGTTATCCCTGCTTGATACTAATTAGTTCTCCATTTCTTAACAGAGAAAGAAAAAAGAACCCAGCGAAAAAACTGAGAAGCATATATAGTGAAGAACTTAAAGTATTGTGATGTCAGTTAAAAGATGCATATTAGGATGAGTACTTGCACGAAAATGTTGTGACGTTTTTCTTGTCGTGTTGCAGCCTTGGGGAAATCCACACATCAATGAAGTTAAAGCAAGAACATGGTGAACTTGACAAAATACCTTTGCAAATTTTCCGCTGGAAACTGAAAGTGCAACTTTCCAGAAAATAGGGATGTGATGGATAAGCACAGCAGTCAACTGGCGGATGTATCTACCCCGAAGAGAGTCAAGCTCTTCACTAGTCATTTCTGTCGGGAGTGAATCTCCGACTAAATACTGATCCACAGCTGACTGGTATTTAAGCAAAACGTCATCAATTTTTTATAGGAAACCAGCTAATAACAAATTTGGTCATGGTCGAATTGTTGCACTTACTGATTGGCTAACATCTTGCTGAATTTGCCTCCACTTGGCATCAGATAGTGCTTTTTCACGCAGATCATTCTGCAAATTCTCCATTCTCGCTTCATGAGCCAAAGTGCATTGTTCAAGCAAGCCTCTGATTTTGCGGTTCTGAGGCATAGGTAATACCAAAACTCAGTGTAACAATCCCCAGCCGTAATAAAGAGTTCTATCATTGTTATCGAAGTAATCGGCGTGAATTTTCATGTATTATTGATCAATAATATATAAAAATTCCCATTGATTACTTCGATAAAAAATTTAATCAATCAAAATCAATACTATCCATATTTACAAATACACTACTTATATTCTAACAATCATGAAAAGTCACATAAAAGTTGTGAAATAAGGGAACTACAAACATCTCATTCTATCATATATTTCACAAAATCTTCCATTGGAGAGTAAATGTTGCAGAAGCTTGACAGTTATTAGCAACATGTATTCTCAATTGCATCAAAGAATTAAATATCTTCAGTAAGGACTCTGAATTTCTCACCTGTATATTCAAATAGTGCTTAATAGGATCCGAATCAGGCTCAAGCTCCAGTAAAAGCCGTACAGTATTTTCAAGCTACATGAAGCATCAAATAACCATTAGGCTATCAGCAGAGACAGATGATAGATCACAAGTTATGTGCTTAACCAAAGTCTGGATAATAAAGCTGCATTTGTACCTTATCAATTCACATTGACCCAAAAGAAATTGTCCATTCCAATTCTAACATGTTAAAAATACTAGATGAAAATCAAGGTTCTTATGCACAGTCAGCTATGCTAATGCATCAGTGTCTGCTTTGCGGTCTACTTGAAGGGAGAGATATGCTTAGAGTACAAGCCTTTTGAGCAAAACGATAATGTTGGCAGGGCAATGTGCTAGCCTACTTCCCACTCAAGCTAATATTCTGTAGATGAGTTTCCTACACTTCTCCAGTGAACACAAACCAAAAATACCACCCAAAATTGAAGTCGACAGCATATATTTTGGTTGTGGGTCCAGGGTAAAGTTGGAGAAAAGAAATTTGCTCTGATAGTTAGCATTTTCTAATTAAAAAGGGATGACATTTCTGGAAACAATCTTAACTGTAAATATCATTTATATTATGTCAGTTTGTCAGTTTTAGTAGAATATATTTATCTGTAGATGTTTTCTCGATATTACATAGTATGTCTCTACACGGCTTGGCACAATATCTTTTATAGTTCCATGGGGTATAAGAATACATAATTAATAATTTGAACAATTACTGTAAGCACTTGGGAAATGTAATGGTGCTTTCTCAAATCATAAAGGCGGATGAGTTTTTTTCTTTTCTCAATATCTCGATTCTAGAAACACACAAACACATATAGGAATGAATCAATGATGAATAGGATGAAGCTAGCACACATATTTCTAAAAGAGATTTTGTCTTGAATAGGAATGAATCTAACACCATTCATCTCAGAAAATCAATGGTGAAGATGAACACTTCTTCAATATTTTATGCTTAATTGCTTTATAAGTCATGCTTAAGATCTTAAGCATGACATATAAAGCAATTAAGCATAAAGAGAATTATGTTTTATTTTTTAATCATTAATGTTTTTATCACAACAGTTGATGCTATCAATCAAAGGGTTGAAATTCATTCATATTTAGCACAAACTTTAATTTTAAAATTGGATCACATCTATACACACACACGTCACATGTGTTATAAACTTATAATGAAGTATCAAACACACACACACACACATACATATATAGTACGAAATGGGAAATAATTTACAAAATAACATCTGAAATGAACCTCCTATAAAAAGATCAGGCATCTCTCATAGCATATCTAGAATTTATATAATAGAACTTACATTTGTTAGATCAATATTTGGATCTTCCATGGTCTTGTACAGCATGCCTTTGAACTCTTGCATTACTTTTTCAACCTCCTCGAGGACACGTTTAAGGATTCCCACCTGAAACAGTCCAAGTGATGCATGCTTAAAGAAGGTTAGGAAGAATCAGTAGGCATCTCTATTTCTGTTACACTGTTAGATATATGGCAATCCGTGATTTCAGTCTGCAATGTATTCTAGAACAAAGATTGCGCAGTTATCTTGGGAGAACAAGGAACATTGGAATGAACAAAGCTGAGGAATGCTCTAGCATGCCTTTATGATGAGAACATTTTAGACAAAATATGTAATTTCTAAAAGTTAATTCACAATGCACTATGTTCAAGAAAAGAAATGAGAGGAGGATGTAAGCATGAAACCATAACTCCCAGTATACTGTCAACATTCCCATGTTGGAAATTGATTATACGTGGAAGCTTCATTGAAGGAAAGTAAACATTGCCACTGAATGGCATATTTTGCAGACAAAAAAAATGTGAAATGAAGATTGCAAAACTGGGACATGAAGATGTAAGTACCAGGAATGTTCTGCATAGAGAAAAGGACTGTACCAGATTTTCCAAGCATATGGTGAAATAATAAGAATACAAAGCTCATGCTTTGGAAAATGAATGGATAGGAAATAAAAGACAGGGAGAAAGCAAGATAAATCAAGCATGAAGAATCTAGCTGAAAGATTATTTAATGAGATAAGCAACCATGCTCATTTAGAAGCAAATGTTGATAGCATTAATCCCGGATGGGAAATTGGACATTTAGCAAGAAACGAACTCTAAAACCAAATGCAGAAGTCGAATTACAGGATCCAATCAATTTTAATTATAAGCAAAATAAACTCGAATTGGGTTTATCAGAGAATTATGGGTGCTTAGATATAAAAAGGAAGACATACATGTGAAGGCAGAACAATTGACTTTGCTTTTCGGTACTCTCTTACAGCCAAATCATATTCGCCCTTACTAATGTTACCACGAATTGCACTGGGCAGGTTGAATAGTGTTCGAAACCTTTGAAGCATTCCTTGGACAGACCTAATCTTCTCCGCTTGGGCCTTGAAAAGCACCATTTTTTCAATTAGATCTATTCAAGGATGACCACAAAAACTTCTTAATGTCTGAATAAAATATTTAGGATTTGGTTCCTACCTACCTGTCTCTCAAATAGAGGTCCAAAAGCACGATTAGCAAGGGAACTGACTCCTTCAATACAATTGAACAAGTGAACTGTTCCAGCACCTTCAGGGTCTTCCTCAATTCGTTTCAACTTTGATTCAATATCTGCAACAAACACAAGCATATGAGAAGTTCAGACTGTTTTCTGTAAAAGTCTCAAACACCATACCAACTGACCATCAATAGTGGTTTTGCAAGAAACGAAGCAATCAAAGTTCTCTTTGACCAACTGCTTTCTCTGTTGGGTGCGTCCTTGTAGCTCACTCTTTAAGGAAAAGGCACCAGATTCCAACTCGGCAGCAGTTGTGTCAATGTGCACTCGTGATAAAAAAAGTTTTGCATCAAACTTCTCTGAGTAATAGTTTAGTTTTTCTGCAAAACCATGTTAACAAGGCAGATCTCAGAACCAATCAGTTGCAATTCAAACAGACTGCTGTATAAAACTCAAATGGCACAAGTTAAACAGTCACCCCACTGAATAATGTGCTATAACAAAATCCTTCCATTATCCCAAGAAATACAAAATCAGAAACTTCTATCCAGTGATAGTAATTAATATTTCTTATGATATAACTAAATGTGTCCATAATTTAGTTCATGTATTCAAGCTGTTAAAATAAATGTAGCCTCAAGCAAGGGGGCAGTATGATTCATCCATTTAACAATCCCAGACCAGAAGTCAATGAAATTCAAAGAACTAAGAACAGACAAAAAACACAAGATTTGTAGATCAAAGATGCTGGCATTATCAACGACATTGTAGGAATATAAATAAAAAGCACAAAGTGGATTGATTCTAAGCAAAGTACAAGAGGAAAGAAAACTAAGATTACAGTCTCATGCTGTGCACAAAGATAGTACTAATGTTAAACATTCAATTGTTAAGGGTATCAGATACAGCAACAAGACCTTTAAATCAAAGAATACTAGAATAAATAAATCCATAACAACTACCAATGCATGTCAAATATGAAAGAGGAATCATACTTCCATCCAAGCTCACACCTGACCCACTTTAATGGCGACCTAGATTTTGAAAGCCTTATGCTTTTGACAAGAACGAGAACATACTCTCAGCTAAACCTCTAGATCCGTTATGAGGGAGATAACAAAAGTATAATGCTCTGCATAATCCAATAGATTCTTTGGTAGGAAAGAGCCTAAATGCTTTTCAAGGCTCCACCTCATGGACTGTTAGTCATTCCTGAACTCTCCAACGCAAAATATGATAAACTGAACGCATACCATAAGCAGGAATTTCTCTAATAGACTAATACTAAAATTAAATTTTCAAAATGGACAGACATATACTACAATCAACTCTAAGCAGAATAACTGTCTGACACAGCCATATTTGATAACCTAAATCTTCACTCAAAAATCATGCAAAAAAACTAAGATGCGGGGAGAAATACACCAAGTAACAACGTGTAACATATTTTTCAAGTTCATGATGGATGTTAAAAAATAGTCAAAACTGGGCATGCTTCTTTCAGTTCACCATCACTCTCACTTGTGATGAATATCAAGGATCAGAGCCACAATGAATAGCATGCTGGATGCTTCCGAGTCTTGGGGTACTTACTAATGAGAAGAATAGAATTAAGGTGAATCGTAGAATAATAATAAACTGCAGCAGATCTTACTTTAATTTAGTCCCGAATGAAAAGTAAAGTGAATCAGAGGACAAGTTTTGAGAAAAAAATGCAGTAAAATTACCGTGCATTATTAAAATTATAAGTAGGTTACCATGATACAGGCAATTATTTCATCACTGATATCTCAGATCCTCAAACATCTCATAAGTCTACGTGGACTAATGAATCTAAGATATTTCTGATCCACGGAGTATTTTTACTCAGCCTCGTCTGCTGAGATGATAAGTAAACTGAATACTACTGCCTGTTAGAATAGAAGTGATGGATATTTGATTACCATGTGCTAAAATTAGTTAACTCTTAGTCTTCATGCTTTCCGGGAGGGAAAAAAACGAAACATTAAATAGAACATTAGGGGCCTGGCAATGTTCAAGCAATCATGAACCTCACAAAATTTCACTAGCATGAAATTCAAGTGGCATGAATGAAACAGAATCCTTTTTCAGAGATTTTTCCACATTTTTGTGGTGTGAGAGACAACATGAAGATTTAAGCAGCTCCATATTATGGATTTCATCCTCAAGAGGGTGGTATCTAAAATGGGCTTCTTTATCCATTTGTATTAGAAGACATGTACTAAACAGCATAACAAATACAAAGGAAGGCATACACTAAACAGCATAACAAATACCTCGTGCACTTTGATCAAGAGGTTCTACATCAGTGGTGAACGTTGCATTTGCTATGTTGTCACTGATCAATCTAAATGTCTTGTGGTTAATTAACCTGCCACATGTGAAGTCAGGTAAGTAAACAAAGCAATCAATAAGAAAATTGAATTGGGGGGGCAGGGACAACCCAAATATGAAATTTTACCCCAAACCAAGAGGATCCACCCACTCCATGCCACGGGGAAGCGACTGTACATTGGTTAGTCCTTTTGGCTTCTTATCATACTTTTGAGGCACGGGAATAGCTTTTGCATCCCTCATTTCGCGGACCCTCCGAGCCAGCTGACAAACAATTTCAATTATAAAATTGTTCCCAAATATCATGGTACAACATTCAGCAAATGTTCAGTATTTTCCTTCACGCATGGCACCAGTGGCTCCATAACTTTCGCTATTCACAGAGCTTGAGTAAAACAAATATGAAGGAAAAATAGCTCGAGTGCGTGAATCTAGAGAATCCACATAGCTTGAGGAGAACATATATGAAAGCAAGAACTAGCTCCCAAACCTATAAAGCGTGTGAAATGCCTCCCATAGGCTAAACTACACATTTATCAAGATTTTACTCGAACCATGAAGCGTAGTGTCCATCAATCACAACTTAGCAAATTCCACTAGAACCAACTACTAAATTTAAAATCCACAGCAATGAAAGATTCAATTTGCACCTACTTGCATACAAATACACTCGAGCATAATCAGACAAACTATACCTCAGCTTCATCAACATGCTTCCAGCAACTCGGCTCCCCTCCATCCCAAGCTTTGTCGTCATCTTTCTTACCGCCTCCGCGACTCTTGGCAGCTGCACGGCCGCCGCCGCGATCATCCTCGTCCCCTGATGAAATGCTCAGCATCTCCACCTCCGAATCGTCGTCCTCATCCAACGTCTGCTTCTTCTTCTGACTAGTCCCCTTCTTCTGATTGTGCGACGCCGCGTTGGCGCTCCTCCCGCCTGCGGCCGCTCCGCGGCTCGTCGGAGGCTGTACATAGTTTCGCACAGGTTTCGACTTAGACGACGGCTTCTGGTAATTGACATTACGCTGCGATTGCTCCTTCAGCGCCATCTGCAACAGCTCGTCCTCATCCAAATCGTCATCGCTCGACATTTTTAAGCACGAATCTCAAAAATTATGTGCAGATACAGGTGAATGTGTGTATTAGTGCGTTGAATTTGCGATAATTCTGGAATTAGATCTGAGTAGAAGGGCAATTGATCTAGTTGAGAAATTTCTACAGGCGTTTGTAGAAGGCGATGGGTAATAATCGTGTGCACCGCGGGCTATGCTAGCAATCTTATGCCTGCGCCTCGCCTTCGCCACGTGCCACTTCCATTGGAGCTTTTTTTTTCTTCTTTGGTAAATTTATATTTTAACAATTATGTCATATTCTACAACTTTATTAATATTATTATTGAATTGTTTATCTAAATATCTTTATTTTTTTAATTGATATATTTAATTATTTCTTTTGATTATAATTATGCAATAAACTAATGCGCTTCTAATAAATTATTGTAAAATAATACTAACTAAATTTAGCATAGTCCTAAGAGGCTAAGAAATTATCCATTTAATAGTGATTTAGTATAACGTACGTTTGGAATTTTTATTAGAAAATTCTTCCTTAAATGATGTTTTGATAAGTCAAGCAAAACACTTGATTAATGTATAGTTAAGTTAGCTCAAATTTGTAATGTCTTTCATAGAAATTATCAAGTTATATAAAAGTTGATTACAAGCTCTACGAGACTTTTTTATATAAAAAAAAAAAAGCAAAAACACCCAAAGAGGGTGAGGGATTATGCATTGATCCCCGACCTGTGTATATCATGAAAAAAATTCGGGATGACCACAACAGAACATGGCCAATACAAAATATGTGACCTGTGCAACATCATGTCAACCAAGCTAGATCTAGAATGCATACAATTTGGAGATAGCCTGAAAGTGACTATCTCAAGCAAAACATAAATCCAAAGCCAATGATATATGAAAACCAAGTACATCAAAAGGATCAATTGTGGTGAACCAACTAAACATAACGGAAGCGAAAGTTGGGGTACCCCAATTGATCTATCCGAACCAATGCAGAAAGATAAGTCGGTGCAGAAAAACTGTCAAAAATAGTGAGACCGGAGGCATGCAGGCCCTGTCTCGCAAGGTAATCAGCAGGCTTGTTGCCCTCCCAATGAATGTAAGAAAAGCAAACTTGAATCCCGCAGAGCAAAAGTCGAATCTGTGTAACAATATGTCATGTCTGAGCTAGTCCATGCCTACCAGAAGTGAGGAGTGATATGACTGCCGCAGCATCCATCCAATCCAGATATGAGAAGAAAGCTTAGTTGCCAACTGGAGACTCTGAGCAAGTGCCTGCATTTCAGCATCAAAGCTAGAAACTGTTGAAAAATGGGCACAAAAGCAACAACAAGACTGTTGGTATGGTCTCGAATCAGTCCACCACCGGCAGCCATCTGGAGATCCATGTCAAATGACCCGTCTGTGTTCAGCTTCAGCCAAGGAGCTTCACAGGGGAACCATCTAACCATCCGAGAAGACATAGAACGCCTCAGAGAGTCGGAACAAGGTATGAAGTTGACCAGAGGTCTACAACCTGCCCAATGGGAAGCCTGGAGTTTCTTTGATGCAACCAAGAGTTGTAGATGATGAGTAACCTGCCAAATCACATGAGAATAGCGAAAAGGAATGTCACGATGTTTGTGACTATTCCTCTCAGTCCAAATAAACCACAAGATCAAGCAATGAACAAGAAAACTAATATGCATCAGAGCAACATGTAGGAAAGTATTACGCCAAGGGGTAAGAGTGTGTGCAAAGGTGGAGTGAGTGTGTGCAGGTGCAGAAGAAAACCAGTGAGCAAAAGATGTCCAAATAGATCTTGCAACCTCACTCTTGAGAAATACTGTAGGATTCGAGTCTACGACCAACAACATGAGTTGTTATTTAATTCGCAGGACCGTTCTTAGGATATCAAAATAAATTCAATTAAATAAACCATGTGAATCCTATGCATGCTCCTACAAACTTAATTGTATAGGATGGATTAAGGGAAATACCTTTCTTCAATCGTTTGATCTACAGATCTAGATCGGAGAATGAACGATGAAGTTAGATCTGAAGCGGAATAGAACTCCTTCTTTGATTGTGTTCCTACAGATCTGATCTTCTGATCTGTTCCCTTCCTCCTTGGAAATCTGGTGAGGATTATTCACCAAGTTGAATCAGAAAGCCAGAGGATTTGATCAGAAAAATCCCTCCTTCTGATCGCCCAATCTCGCCTCTCTCACTCAATATTCTAATTGAATATTAATTGTTTACTGTGTTGTCTACTACATCTGATCTGAGAGGGAAAGACTATTTATAGTGTTAGGGTTTTGAGAAACCCTAACCCTAATTGGGCTTGAGCAGTGTGTGGGCCAGATCAGGGATCAAATGCAAATAATAAAGTGGACCCTCTTTATTAATTAATTCTTCCTTGTTCAACCCAGAACATAATTAATTAATAAAACATTGTTTTAACCTTCACCACGGTAACAATGTTGACTCGCCCCTTTATTACCACGTTATTAGGAACGAGTTGCATTAAACTAACATGATCCACATATTTAAGGTTTTAGACATTCATTAATTAATTTGGTTTATGACAATTAACCACAATTAATCAATATCTTATTTCCTGATTAATACCACTCACTCTTTTTCTCTTATGCTTGAACAAATCATTCAGCCTGACTTAGCATAAAGAACCTTGTGAGCTCATCAGGGAATGTCACCATCCTGAAACGGATATGCTTACCTATACATCCAGCCTAAGCAGACCCCACACAAATTGCCAACACCCAAAGTGCAGGTATAAGAGTACATGTAAGACTCGCCACCATAGCAGATCAAAGTGTGGTCAATCCGTGTGTGCCCCTTATCCTTCAGTAAGGTTTAAGATCATAGGAAGTATGTTAGGGATCTGACTCATTCATATGTCAATGAGAATGGCACATCCCACTGTTGATCCCATCAATACATAAATATGTACCGACACATCAAGTAGCTAAGATAAGCCCACTTATGAACCGATGTGCCGTAGCTTAAACCAACAGCCTATCCAGGGACTGTTTCAGATGTGATACTGTTTATATCTCGCTAGGTCAAACGAACCATATGATCCTCTGTGATCTCCTACACACCATATGGTCATCCCTATCTACGAGATAAAAGGATATTATAGTTCGTTATATGTTCACATTTATCAGATAGCGAGAATTGTTGATGCAACACATAAATGATGGTCAGTATACAAACACTTAATCATTTTTGCTTTCTGTTAACAATCCCAACAAATACATGTTCAATAGATTCAATTAGCATTTTCTTACAACAACCACAAGCAGATGTCAAGAAATACCCCTAGATTGAATTTTGACATCAACAGGAATACGATCACGTAAGAGACGCTAAAGGAAAACTGAACAAGTAGGAGTAAGACAAGAATGCCAAATATCTCCAAAGAGAGGGTAAAAGGGAACTTGGTGTCTAACCTGCTCCCAAGCAGATGCAAGGGAAAACTCACCACAAGCTGTCAGAGTCCACCGCGCAACATCCCTTTCACCCCACATCACTGGCAAAGAGCTTACAGTATTAACAAGGTTCACAGGAATATTAACACGAGTAAAAGCAGTATGCAAGGCATTCAAATTCCATATATTATTCACATAGTAATCAAAAACATCACGGTCACCTAAATGGAGATTACTATCGAAAGAAAAGAGAGGGTTGTCCCCAAACCAGATATCATCCCAAAAGCTGATTTTACCTTCACCCAGCAACCACCTCATGAATTGTTGAGCATTCTTACCATCTCTGAGGAGCCGCCGCCAAGGTCTACTGTCATGATAGGAATAATTCAGGCGGTGAGGCTGGAGACAACCACGATGACAATACTTAGCCAAAAGAAACTTGGCCCAAAGAGACTCATGTGCCCGGAACCTCCACCACAACTTCTAGGTGAA
Source organism: Plectranthus barbatus (assembly GCA_026898455.1). Lineage (NCBI taxonomy): Eukaryota > Viridiplantae > Streptophyta > Magnoliopsida > Lamiales > Lamiaceae > Plectranthus > Plectranthus barbatus. The sequence goes on from JAPKLW010002080.1 coordinate 107,569, forward strand.
GGAAGTGACCAAATCCTGAAATCTTCTAATATCAAGGCCGCCTTCCTTCACATGCAAGCAAATATCCTTCCAAGAGACCCAATGAATCTTCCAAGCTTCTCCAATTGTGCCCCAGAAGAATCGAGCAATCATCTGTTGGAGCTTCTTAAGGAATGTGTCTGGTGGCTCCATCACTTGAAGGATATGAAGAGGCATAGTGGCAAGGGTACTCTTGATCAAAGCGAGCCTGCCCCCAAAAGAGAGGTGGCGATGAGACCAGCTGTGAATTCTGTTGCTCAATTTTTGTCTGAGGTCAAGGAAGAGAGAGACCTTGATATACCCACGGTAAATCGGGACTCCGAGGTAGATGAAGGAGAGGGAACCATGCCTGAAGCCACTCAACCTCTCAATCTGCCCCTGCCAATCATGAACAGATTTGTGAAACAGGAAGAAATTTCTCTTCTCATGGTTAATTTTTTGCCTCGAGACATCAGCATAATGATCTAAGCACTGAAGAAGCCGAGTCACAGAAGATGGACTGCTCTAGGAGAAGATGATGATGTCATCTGCGTATGAGAGATGCGAAATCGGAAATCCATATTTCTGAGTATGGAACAGCATATCAAGATCTGGGAGAATGAGCTTGTCCAATCTCCTGGACAAGTAGTCTGCTGCGATGACAAACAAAGAGGGAGAGAGAAGATCTTCCTGTCTGAGCCCCGAGATGACTGGAATAAGCTAGCAGAAGTGTCGTTGACCAGAATAGAAAACCAGCAGTGACTGGTACATCTACGAATCATATCAGTCCATTGATCAAGGAAACCCATGTGCTTGAGAGCACTTAAGAGAAAGGGCCATTGAACACGGTTATAAGCTTTAGGCATATCCAACTTGAGAGCAAAATTTGGAGTCGACTTGCAAACATCCAAATCAAAGATCAATTCTTGAGCAAGCATAGCATTGTCGCTGAGCAATCGACCCTTAATAAATCCACTCTAATTAGAGAGATAATACACGGGAGAAGAGGGGCCAACCGGGAAGTCAGGAGCTTGCTGATAATCTTGTTGGTAACATTGCAGAGACTAATCGCCCTGAAATCCGCCCAAGTATCTGAATTAATTTTTTTGGCAAGTAAAATTATTGTGGTAGTGGTGAAACTCCGCGGCATGTGTCTGCCTCCAAAGAAATCCAACACAGCTGCACAAGCATCATCACAAATAAAATCCCAGCAATGCTGAAAGAACAAGGAAGAGAAACCATCTGGCCCTGCACAACTATTTCCATTGATGCTGAACACTGCTGCTCTGATCTCGAGAGGATCCGACAAGGCAATGAGACTATCAATATTGAATGAAGCTGGGATATTCCCAAGGCAGCTAAAATCCGGGGTCCCAAGATTGGCCATGTGAGATGAAAGAAGATCCTTGAAGAAATCTACAGAAGAGTTGCTAGTATCATTTTCAGCAGTGAGAATCCGGCCACCGCTCTAAATCTGATGAATGCGAGACTTGATTCTTTTTTGTTTCACCCAGCCGTGAAAGAATTTGGTGTTTCTTTCACCCTCGACAATCCATCTGATCGCAACTTTTTGCCTCCAGAAGTCTTCTTCCATTCGGATTTTACCAGCATAGAGAGCAATATGTTTGTGGAGCTCAGTGCGATTTTCAGGAGAAGGATCAGAATCATAAACAACTTGGGCATTAGAGACATCCTCCCAAGCGGACAGTGCCCAATCGTGAAAATTCCCAAACACCTGGCGGTTCCAGATCCGAAGAAACTTTTTGGTGCGGGTGAGCTTAAGCTGGAAATTGAACATACAAGCTCTATGAGACTTGCTGGTCAAAATTTTCGCTAGCAAAGAAGCTTGTATGGGATGTTGGCTAACACTCTGGTACCAACAAAGCATCTTTGGAGGAGCTGGCTCACACGTCATTACAAGCTAGTGTACCACGAGCAAGGAGCTTACAAGCGAATGTCACCAGTAAGACGCTTCTCAACCAGCAAGAAGACACACTCAAACCATAACAAGCAAGAACTTTCTCAAGATCAGACTTTAACAAATGAGATCTTAAAGTCTGAGTTATTCAAAAGCTTGTTCATCCCAAGAATCAACTAGCAAACATTCTTCGGACTGGCTAAGAGTCATTTTGACCAAAGTAATAAAAGTCCACTCTAACTGAAAGGACACCGCGAGTGAGAAAAAGTGAGACTTTGATTAGATGCGCTTTTTTGTTTCATAGCGACTATAAATTCAAATATTTCAAGGAGCACTTATAAATAGAGGCCACAAACCACCTTGATAAGATAATCGAACTTCAAATAGCCACTATACCGAATTCGATTGACCTGAGTCCAACGAGAAACTACCATTGTCAATCAGTCATTCTCGATGTTGGTCCCTCACTATCAGAGTCGTCGTGGTGTAAACTCACAACACCCACGAAATGCAGCGGAATAAATATACGTTCACTTGCACTTATGTTATTTTAAAATATAGTTTAGCTCAACCTTGACTTAAGATTTACTTGTAGATATACACTAGCAACTTGGTTGCTAGGTTTCAAAACAGTCTCAATCAACAAGCAATAAAATAGTAAAAACACAGTCAAGACATAATATTTATAGTGGTTCGATCAATAGATCTACGTCCACTCCTTAGCCGAAACGCTAAGAATTCACTAAGAAAGTATACGAAATACAAGGAATTGCCTTTCACGTGTAGTAGGCGGTGAACTTTCAAGCCGGCCACTCCATGACTATCCTCCGTTACTTCGTAATCCTTAGTCAGCGACAACTCCAGTCAAGTCAAGGGCGGCACCTTCGTAAAACTTGTCTTTCGCTGATAGTGATGGGAGATTTTAGAGTTTTCTCCTGAACTTATCTGTTTTTGGCAAGATGCCCGTCAGAGTCAGATCTTGTTAGAAATGACTGATGGATGCTTCCAAGATCGGAAGGTATCCCAATGATTGAACCTTAAAAAGGATTCAATGAACCACTTGAGTGTCAGATCTTGAATGTAGGGGACACTCGGTGGTTGAGAGATTTAAAGATACTTCTTGTCTCGTTAATGCTCTCGTGACTACTTTTTCACTTTGTTTGTCTAAGGAATCTCTTGAATATGAGTTCGTGAGTAGAGAGTGATTGACGCAGTAGTCCTCTCTCACTTTTGGACTTGTCTTTTATACCTGGAGATTCAAACTTTGAATCTCCATATCCGTTAGACACAACGGTTCCTTTGTCCAGGAGTGGTTCGACTTTCTCTGATCTTTCTGGCGTCGTACAATGCTTTTCGAACTACTTCGGGAAGGCTTTTGGCCTTTGCATGTACTTTTGTCAGAACGGTAGTGTAGCAGTCGTTTGTTGGTTGTCTCGCTTTTTTTAAGCTTCCTCGGAACGATCTGCTAATCCTCCCTAGCAATCTGCTAGTTGGATATCGGACTGCTGACTTCTCAGCAGTTGCTCACATTATCTCTGATTCCTTCGATTCCTGATTGCTAACGCCTTTAGCAATCTGCCATGTGCTGGCGAATGCTGACTCCTCAGCATTCTGCTACCGCTTGACTTCTAGCAAATGCTAACCTTCATGAGCGGTCTTCTTTATCTGCTAGGAAAACTTCTAGCAACCTAATCTATTACAACTCAATACTTAGCTTATACAGTACATTACAAGAGTTGCTAGACTATGCTAGAATTCAGCAATGATCGACCAAATGCTAAGACTTTGATTCATCAAGACCTATTACAAATTTGATCCTAAAGGGAGAATTACAAAATAATTCCCAACAATTTTCCCCTTTTTGGTGCGATCAAAGCCTACTATCGATTGCTGAGACTTAGTAGAGGAAAATCTGAGGTTTACAATATTTTTGCTAGACAGGTTATCTCAGAATTTCATCCACTTAAAGTCTTTAGCAGGATGATTGATTTTAAATAAAATTCCCCCTCAAAATATGCTGGGAAATATTCTCGCTTAACAAAACACAAATAAATGCTGCAAGTATAATATGCTAGAAATCCTAGCATCTTTAAGAACAACTGACATTTACCAACCAATCAGCGACCAAATAAAACATAGCATCCACATTTAAATTCGTTGAATACAAGAAAAGTGTATGTCAACTAAGGCACGCACACCAATAATCAGAAGTGGAAAATGAGATTTTGTCCCGAATTTGATGATTTCATATATGATTTTGAAAAGTACAGGTTACAATGAAATCAATCAGAAAGAGAAAATACGAGCTAGAGAGAGATGATCTTAGCTTTGCGCATCAGGAGAAGGCTTTGACTAGTCAATTGAGTCCAGTTTGTTCAGAGTCATTGTCATAATTTTTTCAAGACGTGCTTGGCTAGCCTCCCTCTCCTTGGCTTCTCTCTCCAATCTTTTCTCCAGCATTGCCATCTTGATATCCATCTCTTTTCTCAACAGCTCTTCTTCTTCCTCCTTCAATCTTGCATGCTCAGCAATCCTTTGTTCTTCCCCCTCTTTGATCGCATCAAAGACTGTGGTGGAAAAAGATTTGAGGTTGGCAACAGTCTCCTCCTTGTGTGTAGCAACATCTACTTTAAGGGCCACCACGTCTGTCTGTACCGTAGAGACAGTTTCTTCTACATGGGTGACCTTTTCTTCGACATGATCAATCTTCTGTTGAACCTCGATGACTGTGGATTTGACTCCGAAAACCTCACCTTGAACCTCAGCAACTTCCTTCCTGACTTCTTCATACGCCTTAGCTTGTTGAGTGTCACGTTGTTGCAAGGCAGTATTGATCATAGAAGTGACAAAAGATTGAAGGTTCACTTGAATAGGCTCAACATTTAAGGGAGCATCAGGAATGGCAAGCTCATTTCCTTCTACATGCTCAGGATTTGAGACATGTCCTGAATCGATTTCCATCGCAGCAGACTTTGGAACAGAAACCTCAAGTGCTAGAACACTTGCTTCCCCTGCGTCTGGTATAGAAGATTCCTCAGCAACCGCTGCTCTCTCATTTTCCAACGAGTCTCCTTCAAGCACCATTCCTTGAGATGCATCCAGAATTTGAGCAGTCTCTGCTTCGCGGGCTTCCTCTGCTTGAGCGGTTTCGATGGTTTCCATGATGTTTATGTCCAAAAACTTGACAATGTTTCTATCTTGCCTGCTTAGCTCAACAGCCTCTCGTTCAGCAACCATCACTGCTTTCCGGGCTTCCATTCTTCCTATCTTGAGATGCTCGTATTCTGCTTGCCTACGACGATACTCAGCAGCCACTCTTGCTTGGCGTTTAGAGAGTTTGATCCTGGCATCAGAGTAACCGTCGGGGGCAAAGGAGGACGATGGCAGTGATTTGGACTTTGAGAAGAGTCGATGAGCGCGGATTGCTTGCAGTCTAGCAATTACTTGCTTATCTGAGTATTGCTTGGATCCGGCAACTTGGTCAACCCATTCGTTCGCCCATCTCTCCTCTATTCTCCAGAAGTTCATCCCCTTAGCAGCAATGACCAATTGCCGCTCTTCAAAATAGAGCTGGAACACCATGTAGTCAAACTTCTTCCATCTCCTAAGCTTTGCGGCTAGCAGCCTCCCTTGTTCGTTGGACTCATCAATCTCAGCATAAAATACATTTGTCAGGTCTCTTTCAACCTCTGCCATGACAAATTCTTCAATTTCTGAGCAAAAAGGTAGAAAATCAGCATTTACCTCCTCGTGGATTTGGACCGGTGCACACCACTGAGAAATCCTTCGCAATTTGAAATGAAGTCCTGGTAGACCATCGAAAGGTACTCGATGTGGACTTCCTTAGCCTTTGTTAATCTTTCTCAGAGAGCGTGCATCGTATACGTCCTCAGACTCTCCTTCTGAATCAGTTTCAGAATAACCATCGTCATATCTTGTAGGTGTCGCATTGCTGACCTCCTCAGCATGTGCAGTACCTTCGGCAGATGCGGATGTCTCCTGTGCAACATATGGTCTTTCAGCAGATTCTAGAGTCACCTCCGCAGTAGACGATCCTTCAGAAAATTCCAGAACCATCTCCTCAGCAGACGGTTCTTCAGCAGATTCGGGCACCACCTTCTCAGCGGATGGTCCTTCAGCAGATGTCGCCGTATCTCCAACTTGCTGCGCTGCTCCTGATGGACCAGCATCCTTGTCTCTGGGCGGCAAGGCATCCTTGACTTTGGGCGGCACGGCCTCATCTGAGCTACTGCTAATGCAAGGTACTCCACTTGGTTCACGAATCTGAACCTTTTTCACTCTGCTGTGCTCTGTTGCATTGAATGCTCTAGATTGTAAGAGTTCAGCAAGCTCTGCATCAGACATAGCTTTAGGTACGATTGTTCCACTATCATCGACCTTGGGGATGGTGACTGTGATTCTTCCACTTTCCTTAGCTTTTCCTTTCTTAGCAGTCTCAACTGCTATCCTGCTTTCCTTTTCTACATGTGTTAATGTCTCAGCAGCTTTCTTGGCTACTTGCTTACTAGCAGCCTTCTTTCAAGCTTCCCGTTCTTCTACCGATTGCATGACTTGTTCATAATTGCGATCTCTCGCTTCAAATGTGATCCTGTCAAGCTCCTTCTTATATTGCTTTGTCTCTATCACCTTCCTCTCAATGTAACGCTTTCTCTTGGTTGCCCTTACACCTTTGTGACGTTCCTCAAGGCATCGAGAGGATAAAGGAGTATGATCCAACTTCTCTTCAGCAGCCTCCTGCTCTGCTACTTTCCTTTCAGCTTCCTTTATATCAGCAGTCTTAACGAGACGTCTTCGCGTCTTCTTTTTCTCAGGAGATGTAATCTCTAATTTCTGTCTCTTGGAAATTGGCTCAGCAATTTAACCCAAGATGAGTGTTGATTGCTCGGCGTCCTTCTTGGCCATGATTTCTTCAATATTCTCAGTAGGTAGATCGCCAAGTTGCATAATCTCCTCGAGATGCTGAAAGCACTGCTCTGTTTCATCATTCTTGGTCAGAGTAGCTATTTCCTCAGCAGACAAAGGAGTGGCTTGCTGTAGTACTCGATATCCCAAGGCACTTTCATCAACTTCCTCATCAGATGTTGGCTTCTCTGTATCCACATTAGAGTTGCCTGTCAACTTTCGAGGTTTCTTGAAATCAAGAGGTTTGGCTTCTTTCTTTGTCACATGAATGAAGTCAGTGGATAGCAGCTTCACTCCTTGATCGACCTTCTTGTTGTTGAAAAGGATTTCCAGAAATTTGCTGATCTTCAAACCAAAGTTGACATTTGAGGAGAATGTCCCATCTACGGACATGTGATCATTCTTGCGAGCATGCTCTGCCCATCGCTCGAAGAAGAACTCTGCCCAATTGCCTTTCACATTGTCCGTCAGGGCCATCATAACGACATACTTCTTTGCCGATAACTCAGAATAAGAACTAGCATCACACTGGAACATCTTAATGACCAACTCTGCTAGGATTTTGAGATCCTCCTTCAAGGTGTTGATAGGGGTGGCTACCTTAAAAGGGATAATCTGCCCCTTCCTATCCTTTAACTCGCCCGGCTTCTTCCACAAGTTCCACCTTCTCTCCATCTCAGCAATATCATTGACTTTATACTAAGATATCCTCTCTCCACGGTTTTGAAGACCAAATATCTTCGCAAGTATTTTGGCATTTACCTCAATGATTGTGCCGTAAATAGAGGTTTTGAATGACTTCCTTGCGTCATCCATCACAACCCTGGCATAAAATTTTGAAACCATGTGCGGATGAAAGTGTTCAGGTTCAGCAGACAGGTATGTTATTACCTGTTCGGTATCAAGGATTTCCATGATCCAGTCTGGAATGTGAGATGTCGCGAGAGGCATATACAGAATTCTGTCCTTCATGATTTAGGCTAACCGCCTCTGCTCCTTAGTGTGACCGGTCTGCTCCTTCTTCCGAGCCAAAACAACAAGTTGACTGTATGGGATGGAGTCATCAATATCCTCCTTCTTCACAATTCCTGTGAATCCTGGTGCATGTCGCTCATGCAGGGGCGCACCAGTGATCGAAGAAAAAGTAAAACTAGGGGTAGTATTGGATACCGGGGAACGATTATCAGATACTGGGTTCTGGGTAGATGAGGACTTGGGATTGGTAGCTATTTGAAAGTAATTTGAGTCTTAGAGAGAATTTTTTTAGTAGGGTTTGAGTGAGAGGTGAAGGCTTGAAGGTTTGAGAAATTAGGGATTTGAATTTGAATTCGGGAAAAATATGGCACAATGACGATGATTCAAGTTTATACCTTCTGATTTAAGATCCAACGGTTGGGGGAGCTTCTGTATTAGATGCAATCAATGGTTCGGATTCAGCACGACCTTCCGTATGGTCTCCCACTCTCTGAGTGCTTTTGACTTGGCTCTTCCTGATTCGTCGCAGCCGTCTGCGCACATTAAATGCACCGTGTCGGGTCCCATCAATTTGAACTCAAAAACTTCCCGCCTTCGGAGATTGTTGAGAGCTTGGACTCAGCAATCTGCTAGCGTGGAATCCAGCTAATGTTCGAGCTTAGCATCCACGTGCTAGCATTAGGTATACTAGCATTCCTTCCCAATCTGTCAGCACTGCTCATAATAGTTGTTGAGTGCTTGGACTCAGCATTTATGATATGTAATGTATACCTTGAGCCTTTCGCCGTCTGACCACCTTTCCTCATTCCTGTCGCCGATTGGACATTCAATGCTTACCTGTCGATTCCTCTCTCGGCGACTCTTTGAATTCCGAGATATTTTCTCAACCATCGTGATCTTCTGAAGGATTTTCTCGGCCATTCATTATGATAGAGAACAGGAACAGGATTTGCCTATAAATACCACCCTACGTGATGTCCCTTGATCTCGCTCATCTGCCTTTCAACCTTCTTCCTTACTTGTAATCTTCTGAGCAAAACCACTCTTTCTTCTCCAAAAAAAATATGGACTCTCCACCCGGACTTCATGTTCTGAGAAACCAAATTCTCAACGAGTCTGGCTTATACATAGAGTATGAGTCAGACTACATGGTGGCGGAGGCGGTGATGGCCGGCCTTCGCCAAAATGGCCTCGAGCAGTTCGTTTGCTCCACTCCCCACCATTTCCAGAAAACACAACTCTAAAACTTCTTTGGCACGTGCCAAACAAAGGAGGGCGCTACCTATGGCATCTTCCAGGATCAGCTCATCAAGTGGACGACTGATTTTTTCGCTGCGGACTTCGGCCTTCGCCGGGGTCCGATGTCGGTGTTGGGCTACCATGGGGGAGAGACGGCCCCAGAGTGGTCGTCAGAATTGGAGGCATTCTCCCTGGCACGAATTCAGTCCAACCGTATCGGCGTATGGCCTCAAAACGTTGTACAAGGTGATCTTCGATGTCGTTAACAACATGATCGTCGGTAACAATCGCGATGACTTGAACTTCACCGCGGAGGTGTGGAAGGCGATGATGGCCTTCGACGACAGGGCGGAGGTGGACTGGGCGGCTTTTGTCTTTCAGGGCGTGAGAGATTGCGTCCTGAATTTTCCGGAGGAGTCATTTCCTTACGGAATGCAGCTAAGCTGGCTCCTCGAACAGAGGTTCCCAGACCTTACTGTTGGCCGCTCTAATCTCAGGGGAACCAACTTCTATCCCTTGAGGCCTCGTTCGCCTTATTAGTTGAAGTTGTTGTAGCCTTTCCTCCTTTTGTATAATCCATCTATGTATATGATCACTGTAATTTCTACAGATTAATTATAGAAATAGTGGCAAATAAATTTGTAAACCCTAAGGTTATCGATCCAGGGGAATGAAGCAACGAAAAATCCTAAATACTAAATCAAACGTTCTTAAAATACTGGTTAGGAAAAGCAATTAAAAAGTTTTGGTTGTTTTGAAAATCGCAATACTTGCTAATGAAAATTAAACTGGAAATTAAAAAGCTTTTGGATTCAGATAAGAGAAGCACAGATTCCAGGGATATCTACCTATCAAGTATGACATGGATGAATGAATTGATTAATTCCCAATTTTAATTCCTCTTCGTAGTGAAACATCAGAAAAATATTATGAACTTCTTTGTTTGACAATTCATAAAGTAGATTAATTAATTACCTATCTCCGCTCGGTCTTAAGATAAATTAACTAACTCCAAAGATCTACAGATTTATTCCTACAATCAATCTCCTTCAGTTACGACAAGAAATCAGATTATATTGTGAAAATCTCTTTCCATTGAAACTATCACAGTTACGTCTCAAGTAATCAACTAGATAATCCTAAGATGTGGCCAACAAATCAAGATTATGAATAAGCACAGATTTCACAAACTACGAAGGGAAGGGGAAAAATAATTCAATTAATCACAACATGCATACATTGATAGTTCGAAACCCTAGAATCTGAGGAAGAGATTAGTTACACATATTCAAGGTAATATTCATCATAGAAAGATAAAACCTGAATTGCATAAAAACTTGGGTCTGAATGTCTTCCCACAAAAATCTGTCTTCAAACATAAACTCTACAACTCTTTGAATCTCTCAAAATCTGAAATCTAGAATGAAGCACACTTAAAAATCGAAATTACAAGGATATATATAGAGGTGGAGGTATATCAAATCAAATCTAGGGCTAAAGATATGAAAAATCTTGAATTCAGATTCAGATGAGGAATCCCGCATGCGCATCGATCAGGGCTATTTGGCGTCGATCGCTGGCCTGGAACATCTTCGTAGATCGACGAGCATTGGCAGCGATCGACGCGGCCTTTGCTTCCGTTGATCTGCCTTTTCCCTTCGTCGAGCGTTGTGCCTTCTTTGCCCCTTCTGCGCGGTCTCACGGTTTTGGCCATAACTTCCTCTCCCGAACTCCGATTGACCCGATTCCAGTTGCGTTGGAGAGCTAACTCAAAGCTTCATCCATTGACATGAGCCAATAGCTCGAATTCCTCTTTTGGAAGAAATCTTCATTGCTACTCTTACACGTCAATGCTTTCGGAACGGTTTTCTCATGAGTTTAGGCCTAAAAACCTGCATAAACATCAAAACACACCTAAAACCACCTAATATTGACATCATGCATAAAATATATATATAAACTCAATAAAACTACATAAAATAATATAAAAATAATATAGATAAGTGAGTGAAATAACGAGCTTATCAAATCCCCCAAACTTGAACGTTTGATTGTCCTCAATCAATAGGCACGAAAGAAATCAAAAGATCAAGTGATTAAAGTGCAATGCCTCACAAGATTCATCACAGTCAAGAACCAAGAATCCACTACCCACAAGCAATTTGAAAGAAATAGAAAATTCATCAACCGTGGAAGAACTCACAGGAAGTGTATCGCTCAACTCTCAAGTGTTTAAGGTAAAGATGAAAGCACTCAACAACATGTATGAAGAAATTTCTACCATAGGCTTGCAAATTGTCTAATATCTCCACTGCTAGAATGTGCACACAAGTCTAGAATCAAAAAGGACTTTCATTAGGTTGTAATGTAGGCTTTTTGTGAAAGGTAGGGAAATATGGCCAAGTGACTAAAATTAATCAAGTTGTACTTCCTCAATCAATCCAAACCACCTTCTATTCATCATCCACCTCATCTCCTCAAATATATCAACAAATACACAACCCCTTTAGCTCATATTGAATCTCTTATGCTCTTTTTGATAATTTTATATTCTTTTCTTTTCATAGAGCTTATGAGAATTCTAATTGTTTCTAGAGCTTCTCAAACATACATCTTTTCACCACTAATTTATCATATTTTATCACGAATTCACCAATCAACCCCATACATACCACAACTCAAGAAATGAGTGAGACAATACTTTTCTTAATCTCATAGACAAGGAAAGAAAAATTGTACAGGCTCAAAGTGGCTAACTAGGGAAAATTTTATTGTGAAGGGACAGTGTTTAGGATATTGGGTTATCAAAGATGGCCTAATATCATTTTCTAAACTTGTGCACACTATGCAGTCTCAACACAGAAAATAGGCAAGTTCTAGAGAAATCAAAACACACATGTGAATCTCACATCA
>JAPKLW010002081.1:0-66679 GCA_026898455.1 Plectranthus barbatus
TCAAGTACAAATTGGATTCAGAAAGTAAAAGAAATTTGACCTTATCGTCTATGAGTCGGGTGCTGGCTTGTCTGCTTGCTTGTCCGCTGGAATGGATGAGTTGCCCTTCTGGATATCAGCAAGTCTCTCCATGGTGAACTTCATGAAATTCTCAAGAAGGTTGGCTCCTGTTTCTCTTTCAGCAGCCTCACGCTCCAGTTGTTTAGCCAGCTTCTCCTGCTCCATTGCAATCTTCTGCGTTTGAAGTTCATGCTCCTTTCTTTGAAGTTCTAATTTTGCTTCTTGCTCTTTCCTTCTTGACTCCTCCTTCGCTTCTTCTTCTTTCCTCCTTAACTCCTCTTTTCTTGCGGCTAACTCCTCATCATCTTTTCTTCTTCTCTCCTGGTCAGCCTTTCTTCTTTCTTCCCCCTCTTTGATTGCAGCCAAAAAGTTGGTACCATAAGCCACCATAGTTTTGGTTAGGGTCGTCTTAGTTTCGGCTAAATCCTTTTGAACAACCTCCAGGCTTGTCTTATTCTCGGAGACGGCCAACTTGGTTTCAGCGACCTCTGATCGTACATGAGATACATCTCCCCGTACTTCATCAATTTCCCTTCTCAAGTGAGTGGTTGCTTCTGCTACTCTTCCATCAATGGCTACTTGCAAATAAGAGTTAAAGGCGACAGCCATATCGGCATTCATTGGAAAAGGTATCTGCAGAGAGGTTATTGGAGTGGCATTGAAGGAAGTAGTCGTGATGAGTTCTCGACTTGTTGGAATAGGTGATTGCTGTACTTGAATAGCAATCGTATCAACATGTGCTTGATAACAGGCTTCCTCATGTACTATTCGACGAGCGGCCTCCAGAATTTGTGCGGTTTCTTGGGCAATTCGGGCCTCGGCTTCCTGAGCTTCCTGAATTATTTCCTGAATATCAATGTTCAGGAATTTGGCTAACTGCATATCTTTGTAATCAAATTTCAGAGCAGCACGCTCAGTGGCCTGTGCCGCTATTCAAGCCTTGAGTATCTCTGCTTGTTGAATTTCATATTCCATCTGACGTTTCCTGTAAGCAACAGCAGCTCTTGCCTAACGCTTGGACAATTCAACTCTGGCATCAGAGTAACCATCGGGTACGAAGGTGGATTTGGGTAGACCAGCAGTCTTTGTGAGAGAACGATGTTCTCTGATGGCTTGAAGTCTGCACATCACTTGCTTATCTGAGAACTGTTTCATCGCCAGAACTTGATCAATCCAATCGAAGCACCAACGTTCCTCACGTCTCCAGGAGTTTAATCCCTTGGCTGCAAAAACCAATGCTTTTTCTTCAAAACAGAGTTGATGCATAATGTAATCACACTTCTTCAATCGGCGAAACTCTTCTGCTAACAAGCGTCCTTCTGTAGTTGATTCGTCCAACTCACTGTGGAATAAGTCTGCAATGGCTCTTTCTGTTTCAGATTGTACAAACAACTCTATTTCATCAGCCATATGTGTTAGGTCAGAATTGGGCAATTCTTCAGGATAGACCTTTGCACACCATTCGCCAATTCTTCGAAGTCTATAGCGAAGGCCTGGTAAACCATTGAGAGGCACTCGAAGAAGAGCATCTGATCCAGAAGATTCTTTTCTCAAGAATTTTGCATTGTATATTTCCGCAGATTCTCCATCAGAATCAGATTCAGAGATGCAGGATGATTCAGGTTCAGTGAGGATAGAATCATTCTTTTCGATGAGCGATGATTGTTGGAGTGTCTCAGCACTTGGTTGCTCCTCTAACGGATTATCACTTGAGAGGGCTGTAGCAAATGGATCATCCAAATGTGTTTCCCCCGGATGATCTGCTGGAGCGCTCTGCACTTGTTCGTCAGCACTTCGAGCTCCACTCGATCCTGCTCCGTCTGGTTTGCTATATGATGGAATGAAACTTTCAGGATCTCCTCCAACTCTTATCTTATCGGATGAAGGATTGAGAGTGGGTTCCTCGTTTGATTGAGCTGTCATCTTTCCTTTCTTCGCAGCCTCCTCTGCTAATCGATGAAGATTATCAGCAGGATCTTCATTTGCATCTTTCAACGTTAAATTTGCTGAGGGTTCTGTAGTTTCCTTATCTTCTGCTGGGATGATATCTCCATCTGCAGAATCCTCTGCGGCCTTTGATTGTTCCACTTGTTCTGCTAACATTTCATCCACTCGACTAGCCTTTTCGGATCTGCTAGTCTCTACCGCTCTGCTAGCCTCATCTGCTCTGCTAGCCGCTTCTGCTCTGCTAGCTGCTTCTGTAGGCTTTTCAGCAGCGTTCACTTCTTCAGCAGAATCTTCTGACAATTTTCTAGATTTCGTTCTACTCACATGTTCTTCATGTGCTCGTTTCACTTTCTCAAATTCCTGATCACGAGCATCAAATATCATTTGTTGTCTCAACTTCTTGAACTGTTTCTTCTCAAGCTCCTTTCGCTGAGCTTTTCTCTTTTTCTTAGTAGCTTTGATTTCTTTCAAACGCTCCTGTTCTGCCCTATCTTCTGCAGACTTCTTTTAAACGCTCCTGTTCTGCCCTATCTTTTCATCCACGTCTTCCTCTAATTCCATCAATCATAGCTTTAAGCATAGTTCTTTGAATTTGATTTCTGGAAGAGGTTTTGTGAATATATCCGCTATCTGATCTTCGGTGCATATATAGCGAACATCGATATTTTTCTTCTCCTGATGATCTCGTATGAAGTGATGCCGGATATCGATATGCTTGGTCCGAGAGTGATGGACAGGATTCTTTGTGATGCACATGGCACTGTTGTTGTCGCAGTAGATAGGCACACATTCGGGAGAGATCCCATAATCTTGCAATTGTTGCCTTATCCAGAGAATTTGCGAACAACAGCTAGCAGCAGCCACATATTCTGCTTCAGTGGTGGAGGTAGCAACAGAGTGCTGCTTTTTGCTGAACCAGCTAATGAGCTTGTGTCCCAGAAATTGACACGTGTCGCTCGTGCTTTTCCTATCGATCTTGCATCCTCCAAAATCAGAATCCGAATATCCACTCAGAGCAAGACTATCTTCTCTAGGATACCAAATTCCTAGACCTTCTGTGCACTTCAAATAGCGAACAATCCTCTTAGCAGTATCAAAGTGAGTCTTCTTAGGCTTGGCTTGATACCTAGCACATAGACCAACGGCATAGGAGATATCAGGTCTGCTAGCAGTGAGGTATAGCAGCGACCCTATGATTCCTCGATACAGAGTAGGATTCATATCTTCTCCTTCTTTCTCAAGAGCAGCAATGCAGGTTCTGCTAATAGGAATTCGTAGGCTCTTAGTCTTCTCCGGACAATACTTAGCAATTAGGTCACGAGCATACTTCTTCTGATGGATGAAAATTCCCTCTCTGGATTGTTGAACTTGCAATCCAAGGAAATAAGACATTTTTCCCATCATGCTCATTTGGAAATGGCTAGTCATGAGATCAGCGAACCTATCACACAGATCTTGATTCTTTGATCCAAAGATTATATCATCGACATATATTTGAACTAGCAAGATGATGTCTCCATCTTTAATGCGAAAGAGAGTTTGATCTATCCTCCCTTTCTGAAATCCATTATTCAACAAAAACTTAGACAAAGTTCCATACCAGGCTCTTGGTGCTTGCTTTAGACCATACAATGCCTTTTTAAGCCTGTATACTTGATTGCCTTGCTCAAATCCTGGTGGTTGTTCAACATAAACCTCCTCCTTGAGCTCACCATTTAGAAAGGCACTCTTCACATCCATTTGCATCACATCGAATCCATGGTATGCAGCATATGCCAGAAATAGACGAATTGCTTCAAGTCTTGCTACTGGGGCGAAGGTTTCATCATAATCTATGCCTTCACATTGTCTATATCCTTTGGCCACAAGACGTGCCTTGTTCCCGACCACAAAGCCTGATTCATCCTTCTTGTTTTTGAATACCCACTTAGATCCTATAACACTCTGGTGTTCTGGTCTATCTACTAGCTCCCACACATTGTTATGCGTGAATTCTGCAAGTTCCTCTTGCATTGCGTTCACCCAATCTGGATCTAGCAGAGCCTCTTCGACATTCTTGGGTTCTTCACTAGAGATGTAGCATGCTAGCATAGCATTACCATTTCCTTGTCTGGTTAAGATGGGATCATTTACGTTTCCAAGAACACCGTCTAAAGGATGCGCACGTAGCCATGTAGGTCTGATACGTGCTGGAATTTCAGCAACCGGTGCTCCTCCTTGGTGGATTTTATCAAGAACATTCTCTTCCTCATTGTCTTCATTCTCCCGGTGTTCAGCAACTGGGACATCGTTAGTTTCATCTTCTGCATCTGCTACAGGGATTTCAACGTCAGGAATGACATTGATAGGTGCAGCATCTGCTGGGATTTCAGCAACCGGTTCTTCTTCGATTGGAATCTCAGCAACTCCTTTGCTAAGATCTTCAGCAGCCTCTACGTCACCTTGATCATCAAGAATTCCTTCGACGTCTAAATTTTCATTTAGATGTATTGTGGAAGTGGCCTCAGCATGATCATTAGCATCACTGGCCTGGTCAGCAGTTTGGTCCCCTGCTGTGTGCGTCTGATTTGGATTGCAGTCATTCATAGACTTAGTCGGATCAATACACATATTCTCGAAAGAATTTAAGAATGTTTGATCATTGACATCATTAATCTCATGATTGCTATCCTCTTTTCCTTTGTTTTCACTGCGCACTAAAGTACACTCATCAAAAATAACATTGCATGTTATTTCCACAATACCAGTAATCTTATTCAATACCCTATAACCTTTATGAGTGGGATGTCCATAACCAAGAAGTACACCCTCATCTGACTTAGGTGAAAAGGTACTAAGTTTAGATTTTCCGTTATTGTGAATATAACATGTAGAACCGAATGCACGTAGATGAGTTATGGAGGGCTTACTACCGTTGTACACTTCGTAAGGAGTCTTGTTGAATCTGCTCGTGATAGCACTCCTATTCTGTGTGTAACAGGCCATCATGACTGCTTCCCCCCAGTATTTAGCAGGAAGTTTGGAATCTGCTAACATTGAGCAAACGGCTTCCTTCAGCGTCCGATTCCTCCATTCTACTAAACCATTCTATTGAGGAGTCCTTGTTGTAGATCTTTCGTGTGATATTCCAGCTTCAGCACAGAAATCCATCAGCACTCCATTACAGAATTATGTTCCATTGTCAGATCGAATTCTCTTTACAGTAACTTCTTTACTGTTTTGCTCCTTGAGAATCAGTTCTGGCAAGATGAGTTTCACCTCATCCTTTGTCTTTAACAGACGTACCCATGTGTACCTGGAGAAATCATCAACCACCACTAGTGTATATAGACGTTTACTTACAGTGGGTGGAGTGACTGGACCGAAGAGGTCCATATGTAGTAACTCCAGAATCCTTTGTGATGTTTCTTTTTCGGGATTTGTCTTAAAGGATGATTTGGTTTGCTTCCCTTGTTGACATGATTTGCATATTCCTTCCTTGCGGAAAGTTTCATTGGGCAGACCTACAACAAGCTTATTCTTGGCAAGGTAATTAATAGTTTTGAAGTTTAGGTGATTGAACCTCTTATGCCATAGCCATGTTGTTTCTTCTTTGTTTAGAGCTAGAAAGCAGGAATGTTGTTGACCGCTTTGCCAATCAACAATATACAAGCCACCCTTGCGGATGCCTCTTAGTTTTACTTCTCCTGAAATAGCATCAGCAATAGCACAACCAGTATTCATAAAAGATACGATATACCCATTTTCACATAATTGGCTTATGCTGAGTAGATTGTGCTTCAAGTTGGAGACGAGTGCTACATTGACGATTCTTAATCCGTTCCTTTCAATGCACCCTCTTCCAATGACTTCTCCTTCACTGTTGTCTCCGAACTTGACCTTGGGACCGTTAAGTAGTCTTCTTATGTCTGAGAATAATTCTTCGTTCCTGGTCATATGAGCAGAGCAACCGCTATCCAGGACCCACTCATTAGATATGCACGTTCCCGTAGCTCTCGAGTCCTATTCCTGCAAGTGAATCAAGTGGATTTAGGTACCCGTTTAGTGTCGGGTCCTGCAGGATTAGTGTGAAGCTTAGTTCCTTTCGGAACCCACATCATAGTGACTTTCAAGACTTTTGGCTTGGTTTCACTATTGACCACTTTCTTGACCTTTGGCTTAGCATTTTTAACATTACTATTTCTAGATGAAGGAATGTACTTAGCCATCCTTGCCCTTGGAAATGGATATAGAATGGGCTCAGGCCTTGCATAGACGTTTCTTCTATGCAGTGTATTCTGCTGGTAGATAGGTCTCACAGCATTGTACTGTGCAGGCCTTCTCTGGTGAAAATTAGGATGTACTATCCTTGCGTTAAGATCAGAACGCTCAGTACTCCTTAAGTTTGCTGAGTAAGGCTTAGCAGATGCTCTTGGATTTCTCTGCTGAGGTCTATTAAATATTTGCCTATCATTCATCCTTTGATTCTTCTGCTGAGGCTTAGAATTGCGTACAGCGTTTATCCTTGGGTTCCTCTGCTGAGGTCCATTAGATAAAGGCTTAGCAGACTCTGACCTCTGCTGAGATCCAGCAGATGAACGATTGGCTATCTTTGGTATAGACCTCTGTTGAGATCCAATGGGCACGTTCTGCGGGAGTCTATTCTTCAGCTTAGCTATTGGCTTAGCAGACGAGGTTTCAGCAGATTCTACTCCTTTACCCTTTTCAGCAGAGTTATGTCCAGCAGATACAAAAAAAATCGGATTTTGTTTATAAGAATTATCATAGGGTTTTGACATTCTTTTAGATGATTCGCATCCAAGTCCAGACTTATCATAGTGACGTCTTTGACTACTTACAAGGGCATTGAGAGCAGCCCTTCTGGATGCATACATGCAAATACAATCATCTTTGGGTTTACTCTTTAAAGCATGATTCTCTTTTTCTAAAGTTTGAAATTTTTCTGACAAATGAGAGAAGTCTGCTTTTAATTTCAAGAGTTCCTCACTTTCTAACCTCAGTCTCTTGACTTCCTCGGTTAAGTTTGTAACTTCGAGTTTTAGTGAGGTGTTTTCCCCAACGATTTTGTTTTTGATCTCATACATTTTTGAAAATTCTATTGACAATTTTGTCAAGTAATCTTCCTCGGAATCGAAAAATGATTCCTCCAATTCATCTATGATTGGATTGCTAGATGGGTTTGTTGATAATACCTCAGCGAGGGATGATTCATTGGTTTCTTCAGCATCGTTGTCTGCGTCAGCAAACTGATCTTCAATGATTTTTGCCATCAACACGAACAATGCTTCTTCGCTATCTTCTTCTTCTGAAGAGCAGTAAAACTCCTCTTCATCAGCAATCTCTATCCTGGTCAGCAACGCCTTGGTTACAGCTTTAGCAGCGCGTCTTTCAAATCGTTGTTTCAGGCGTTCTCGTTCTTCTCTGCTGACCTTCGGGCAGTCATGCTTCAAATGATCTGGAGAACCACATTCAAAACAAGTTCTAATTTTTCACTCTACTGAGCGGTTAGATGATGATGATTGAATCTCTTTCGTTTCTTTTTCAGCTTTCGCTTCATTCAGCATTCTCTGCATCTTTTTCATCTGTTCTTCCAGCTCATTGATCTTTAGATCAATCGGCTGTGTACCTGCACTGGAAGTACCTTCCTTTGAGGGTGATGCTGGAGCAGATTTTTCGGGCTTGTAGAAGGACTTCTTTGTCTTGAATTTGTTATAGTCCTTCTTAGCGAAGTACGCTAAGTCTTCAGAGTTGCTAGCAAAATTTGATGTGGCTTGGCTACAGCTGTTTCATTTTTCTTCGACTGCTGTATGATAAATTTGTGAGCTTTAAGTTGAGCAAATACCTCAGATGTAGTCATGCTGTTGAGGTCTTTTTCACTCAAACTTGTTACTTTCGCGAACCAGTCATCTCTTGGATATAGTTTGGAGATGATTTTGTTGTTCATCTCTCCATTATCATACTTCTTTCCAAGATTCCTGAGTTCTCCAATGATAGTGTTGAAGCGTTCCTCCATAATTTGTATGGTTTCACCTGCACACATAGAGAAGGATTCGTACTTGTCTACAGCTACCTGTAGTTTATTACGTTTCATTTGATCCGTCTCCTGAGAAGACTCGCACACGTAGTCCCACATTTCCTTAGCAGTTTCAAAATCAAGCGCTTTCTCTTTCATCAGCTTTGGAAGTGATTCAAGAATCAATTTCTTTGCCACGTGCTCTAGTTGAGCTCTCTTTTTGTCTTCACTTGTGTATTCATCAAACGGTTTAGGAACCATGTCAGGTCTTGGGGGTCTTGGTTATCCTTCAGCAGCATCTTCAGCACGTTCAAGTCCTATAAAAGTGTTAGCTTTCATAATCTGAATAGGACCTCTTACCAGTACATCCGTCATCTCAGGATGTATGCTCTGAAGCTGTATGAGAGCCATCTTCTTCCAAGATGAAAAATTTTCTCTGTCATATTTTCCAAGTGAGTGATTCAACATTCTGTATGTTTTTGGAGTGATTTCCTGAGCTAGATAGACAAAAACAAGGATAAGAGTGCAAGGAAAAGATAGATCAGGTTTCAAAGCGACTCAGAAGCAGTCGGTTTTTCAACCTCCTGCTCTGATACCACTTGTTGGTCCTCAAATATCAGAGTCATCGTGAATACAACTTAACACGAAATGCAGCGGAATAAATGATCATCACTTACACTTATCGTTGTTCACAAAATGTTTCTTAGCTCAAGTTATGTTTTAAGTTAGTTTTCAGATATACACTAGCAACTCTGTTACTAGGTTTCAAATCAGCTTTAAACAGTAAATAATAAAACAGTAAATGAACACAAGATTTTATAGTGGTTCGATCCAAATAGATCTACGTCCACTCCTTAGCCAGTATGCTAAGTATTTCACTAGAATAGTATACAATCAGTACAAGGATTCGCCAACACTTGCAGTAGGCGGCGAACTTTCGAACCGGCCACAGCACAGCTATCCTCCGATACTTTGCACTTTTTCGATCACAGCTCCGGCCAAGTCAAGTGCACACCTTCGTAAAACTTGTCCTTCGCTAATGAGGCTTTTATAGTTTGCCCCTGAACTCAATAAATATGCGGCTAACGCCCGTCAGAGTCAATCTTTTTCAAGAATGATTGTTGGATACTCCTAGTCAGGAAGTTATCCCAATGATTGAAGATTCTTAACGGAAGTTCAAGAATCTTCAAGGATGAGTGTCAGATATTCAATGAGAAGACACTCTAGGTTGTTGAAAGCTTTGAATGCGCTTTTTATCACGAGCTCTCAACTAACTACTTTTCACTTGTTCGCTTTGTCAAAGGAATCTCACACTTGAGTAGTTTGCGAATGTCGGTAGTGATGGAAGCAGCTCTTTTCTCCACTTTCGGACCCTGTCTTTTATAGATGGAGATTCAAACTTTGAATCACCATATCTGTTAGACTCAACGGCTCCTTGATCCGAGAGTGTTTGGTTTGTGACAGTCGCTTTGTCTTTGACTTGTACTTCCCTAACTACTTCGGGAAGGTCTCGTCCTTTGTGTGAGCTTTTTGTCAGAACGGCAGTGAGACTTCAGCATCCTGTGTATTGCTCTGCTAGGATCCTTTGTTTAGCAGCTGAAGACTCTCGTTGATGCATGACTCTTTTATCCTTTGTTTGCTCATTTCTCTAGCAGTTTGCTGGTTATTGATGAATGCTAATATCTTAGCATTCTGTTTTTCGATGTCTTTTAGCAAACATCATCTTCTCCATGACTACTAGGACTTCTTCTAGCATACTAGTCTATTACAACTCAATATAAAACCTATACAGGACTTTACAGAGTATGCTAGACTATTTAGAGTTCAGCAAATGATCGACCAACTACTAAGGTTTGATTCACCAAAACCTTTTACAAATACATCCTAAGGGAGATTTTAGGAATAATTTCCCAACATATGTCTTGTATAGTTGTGTTTTGTTGTTTTTAGTTGTTTTGCAAGGAAAAAGAGTGAGATTAACAAGGTTTCAATCCAAATGAGTGAAAGAGTAATCTGCTAGCTGTTATGCTAGAGCAATTGAGTGTCATTACTGGGAGCTGAGAGACTGCACCTGGGGGGACCACTTTGCAGTCACAAAAGAGAAAGTGATTTTCAGAGTTTTTTCTTACTTTACAGGTGTTACACGAATTTTGGAGACAGCACACAAGGGCAAAACAGGCAGCACACCTTTTTTTTGGATAAAGTAGCAAAACAAAAGGGGAACACAATCATTCTTAGAGAAGAAGCCACATTTTAGAGAGAGGAAACTTGGGGGGGGGGGCTGCGTAGAAATGGAGGAAGGAGAAGAGCAGCAGCAGTTGGACACAGTGTTGCTGGTTTTCTTGCTTCTTTAGTTTATGTTTTGAGCTAATACAATGAAGGATAGTTGGAACATGTTTAAGTTTTATTTTATTTTTAGTTTAAATATGAGCTAAGTCACTTTGCACTTGGGTTGTGGATTCTTGATTTGATCTTGAATGTATGTTAATGGCTGTTTTTGCTTGAATCTGAGTTTGTTTATGATTTTGGAATGATTGTTCTCTTGAGCACGAAAGTGGATAGAGAAATATCACCTATTGAGACCGAAAAGAGATGTAGGTTGAGGAAGTCATAAACAATTGTATTTCTTACATAGGCATATGAGGAGATACAACTTAATAAATAACTCAGATCTGAATTCTATTCATCTGATTGTCATGGGAAGCATAGGAATATGATGCATGATAGGAAGGTGTAGATCTAGTAGTGTGAAAACTTGCTAGGCACTTTGTGTGTGGTTTTAAGACTCAGAGTTCATGCGAGACCTATGCTCTAGCATATAGGACAGTGAAAGATTGCAAATCTATAACTCAAGTGTGTTTCTCTTCCTTTGTTTGCACCTCTTAGTGGTAATTTGTGATTAGTTTATGATCAGAAGGGTTGCTAATCATGTTCATTTCAATTTCCTTTCCATTTCAGTTTATTGCACTTTTAATTTGAGTATGCATCACCAAACCTATTTTGCAAGCAATATTGTGTGCACGGCTTGATCATACACTCTCTAGGGTTCGATATCTGGTCTCACTTCACTATATTACTTGTCGATTGCGTATACTTGCGCATAGTTCTGTAGTTACCCTGCAGCACAACAACATAAATTTATTTCCAAAATTGTTTTCTTGAGATAATTAAATTTCAAAATCCTTTATTTTTAATTTTACATATCCAGTACTTTAAGAACTCTTAAGTTAGTACTTAGGATTTTTCGTTGTTCCTTTTCTCGTGGGATCGATAATTTAATTTGCCGCTATATTATTAGCTTTGCTAAGTCGCGGGTTAAAAATATACGCGATCAGGGATTACCGTAACTCCGTAGTGTCTGATCCGATCTTTTGCATTTGAATTTCCAACTTCAATTCAACCACGCAATTTCGATTTAATCTGTGGAAACAGAATTTAGAATACTAATTTCTAGAAAATCGAAATTAAAGAAAGAAAAGAAATATGTTCTCCAGATTAGATCTTCAGATTTGTATCCCGGTTCGTTCAGATCTGCTACTGGTGAGGATTCCACAGATCTGTGCTTTGAGCAGGACCAGAATTCGAAAATTCTCCTCCCTTTCTCTCTAGAAATCGGCGCCCCCCTCTCTCTCTCTAGGTTTAATGTTTTTCAAATGTGTTACAACTTATGAGAGAGAGCTGTCTATTTATAGACCTAGGGTTGTAAACCCTAATGGGCTCCTGGGATCAATTCAGCACACTTTCCTTGGGCCAGACCTGAGACCTAATGCAAATAATAAAGTGGGCCTATAAATTAATTAATTCCCATGTCCACAACCCAGGACACAATTAATTAATTAATATTAATTCTTTTTCACCACAGAATTAATACTAACCTACCCCTTTATTACCATGTTATGAGAACGGGCTGCATTAATTGAGAATCCCCATATTTAAGGTTACTGGACATCCATTAATTAATTGGAGCTTCTGACAATCTCTAACTACAATTAATTAATATCTTATTATTCCTTAGTAGTACCACTCAATCCTTATCACGAGTGCCTGAACTTAATCAGCCTGCAGGACTTTGGCACGATGAATATTATTGAGCTCCTCAGGGAATGTCCCCATCCTATTACTCGGATATGGTTACCTAAATCCAGTCTAAGGCGGTACTACACGAACTGCTGTTTCCCAAGATGCGGATATACGAGCACGTTACTTAGGCTCTCCACCATGGCAAGTCAAAGCAACAGTTAACCCGTGCAAACCCCTGAACCTTCATTAGGGTTTGGACTCAATCAATATAACGAGATCTTGTATTCGCTGATGTCAGACAGACGAATACATCTCACTGTGGTCCATCAATACGCCACCTCTTCGTACCAGCATGTCAAGTAACCAAGACAGATTACTTATTCCGACAATGCCGCAGCCATCTGGACAGACGTATCCTCATACGTTATCTCGGCAGTGATCAGGTTTATGTCTCACTAGGTCAAGTGATCATACTGTCTTCTGCGATCTACAACACGTCGTATGATCGTCCCTATCGGTGAGACAAGAGGATACCATTGTTCATACATGTAAGATTGTTAACAGATAGGAGAAATAAACCGTTGTATACTCATTATAATAAATGCTTTCAGTATACAAAACCCATCAGTAGAGACTTTCAGGAAGCAGCAGCCTCCCACCTTTGACGGGACAAGAGGCCCAGTGGCTGCAGATGATTGGGTTAGGGAGCTGGAGAAAATTTTCAAGCACATGAGGTGCTCTGAATCAGAAAAGATCAACTGTATGTCATATCAGTTGAAGGGAAAAGCCGACAGGTGGTGGGAGACTTACGTGAAGTCGATAGCACCAGGGTAAAGAGATCAATTGAACTTGACAGATTCAAGGAAGCCTTGTACGAGAAGTACATTCCAAAGCAGTATCGAAATGAGAGAGAAGTGGAATTCTTCCTATTTGAGCAGGGGAAGTTATCTTTGGAGGACTACAACACCAAGTTCGGTGAGTTGCTCCAAATGGCGCCGCATCTAGCAGATACGCCACAGAAGATGGCGGAGAGATTCAGAGATGGTTTGTGCGAAGAGATCCGCACACAACTGTGACTATGAAGGGGTTGAGCAATCAAGAGTTGCTGAGTCATGCGTTGGACATCGAGGCGTCCAAAAATAAGATGAAAATGTTTGAATGGGAAGTACAGGAGGTACAAGCCCCAACCCCGATTCAAAAGAGAAAGTGGGAAGAGCCGCCGAAGCAGTTTGTGCAAGGGCAAGGCAGTCAGAAGCGCCATGATCAAGGCCGACAGCAAAATTTCCAAGGGAGGCATAACAACCAGAACTATCATAGGAATAACCCCCAGATGGCCCCGAGGTGTGACCAGAGGGATATGGGTCAGCAGAGTTGTCCAAGATGTGGAAAGAGACACTAAGGGGATTTCCGGCGGGGAGAAATGAAATGTTTTAACTGCGGTGGCCTAGGGCACTATGCCTATCAGTGTGCCACACCCCAAGCAAGAGAGGGAAACCGCCAAAACTTCCAAAGATCTGCTAACCAGCAGCTGAGAGCGATGTTGGGAACAGAGGAGGAGGCCGGCAGGGCAATCAGGCTCCACCGAGGAATTAGGAGAGGAACCAACATGGTGGAGACGGACAACAGAGGAGAGCCAGAGCCTATGCCTTGGATGGCAATCAGGACGATGGAAATTTGGCAGGTATGGGATGCATTAATGATATACCTGTTATGGTATTATTTTATATGGGAGCATCACATACATTCATTTCTTCTGCATGTGTTGAGGGACTAAAACCTAAGGTAGAACAGAATAGTCAAGACTTGAACGTAGCGATACCTTCAGGAGAAACCACTATTTCTACCTTAGTATGCCGGAGTATGAGAATCAAGCTGAACGAGAATGAGATCCGAGTAGCAGAGTTGTATGTACTGGATATTCAGGATGTGGATGTAATCCTAGGAATGGATTGGCTATCGGAGAACAAGGAGACGATCTTATGTCGTGAGAGGAGGGTAGTTATTCCTCAACAAGGGAATGAAGAGTCATTTGTGCATGGATTCAGAAGAAGGCAAAGAGTGCCTGTGATTTTAGCAATTCAAGCAACGAAGTTGCTACGTAAGGCAGGGAATCAAGCCTTTCTAGTATATTTGGATGGAGAGGACAAACCGGAGCTAATGGTTCAAGATGTGCCTATAGTGAGGGAGTTCGAGGACGTGTTTCCGAAGGAATTACCGGGGTTGCCGCCAGATAGGCAGGTAGATTTTACCATTGATTTGGAACCGGGAGCGGCACCAATTTCAAAAGCATCGTACCGTATGGCCCCGAAGGAATTGCAAGAGCTAAAAGTCCAACTACAGGAACTATTGGACATGGGTTATATACGGCCTAGCATGTCACCATGGGGAGCGCCGGTTCTATTCATGAAGAAGAAGGACGGGTCAATGCGTATGTGCATAGATTATCGGGAGCTGAATAAGCTGACGCTGAAGAACAGATACCCGTTACCAAGGATCGATGATCTGTTTGATCAGCTCAAGGGAGCAAAAGTATTTTCTAAGATCGATCTTCGATCGGGGTATCACCAGTTGAAGATTAGGAAGGAGGACATCCCAAAGACAGCGTTCAGAACCAGATATGGTCATTACGAGTCTGTAGTAATGCCATTTGGACTCACTAATGCTCCAGCAGTGTTCATGGATTTAATGAATCTAGTATTTCATTTGTATCTCGATAACTTCGTGTTGGTATTTATTGATGACATTCTGATATACTCGAAGAGCGAAGTGGAGCATGAACAACATCTGAGAATGGTATTACAGATTTTGAGGGATGAGAAGTTGTATGCGAAGTTCAGCAAGTGCAAATTTTGGCTGAGAGAAGTGACGTTCTTGGGTCACATTGTGTCGGCTGATGGGATTAAAGTAGATCCAGCCAAGATTCAGACGGTGATAGACTGGAAATCACCGACGACACTGAACGAGATCCGAAGCTTTCTTGGATTGGCAGGATACTATAGAAGATTCATCGAGGGCTTCTCAAAGATTGCAAAGCCGATGACGCAGTTGCTTCAGAAAGGTGTAAAGTTCGTATGGTATAAGGAATGTGAAGAGAGTTTTCAGAAATTGAAGCAGCTGTTGACAACCGCGCCATTCTTAGCAGTGCCAGAATCAGATAAGAACTTTGAGGTTTACACTGATGCATCAAAGAATGGGCTAGGTTGCGTGTTGATGAAAGACGGAGGGTGATAGCTTATGCGTCGAGGCAGTTAAGACCGCATGAGGTGAATTATCCAACTCACGATTTAGAGTTAGCAGCAGTAATCCATGCGCTAAAGATTTGGAGACATTATCTCTATGGGGTGAAGTGTGCCATATTTACTGATCATAAGAGTTTGAAGTACTTCTTCGAACAAAAGAATCTGAATATGAGGCAGAGGAGATGGTTGGAACTCGTGAATGATTACGATTTGACGATAAATTATCACCCAGGCAAGGCTAATTCAGTAGCTGATGCCTTGAGCAGGAAATGAGAAGCACAGTTAGGTTGTATGCTTACAAGAGAAGGCAGTTTGATTAGAGAATTTGAGAAACTTTGTCTAGAAGTAATATCGCCTTCGGAGAGGAAGAGGTGTGAAGTAGCAGCTTTGACTGTGGTGCCAGATTTAAGGGAAAGAATCATTCAGGCACAAAGAGGAGACGCAGAAATTGAGATGTTGCATCAGAAGTTAAAAATCAAACCGGTGGGATAGTATCGGGAGGCACCTGACAGTGCTTTACTATTCAGAGACAGAATCCTAGTGTCAAACAGTGAGGAGTTGAGGAACGAGATTTTGAATGAGGCTCACGATACGCCGTATACTGCTCTCCCAGGAAGTACTAAAATGTATCAGGATTTGAAGACTAAGTACTGGTGGGATGGTATGAAAAAGGATGTAGCCTTGTATGTAGAGAAATGTCTGGTATGCCAGCAAGTTAAGGCGTTACATCAGCGGCCGTATGGGAAGTTGCAGTCGTTAGACGTTCCTGAGTGGAAATGGGAACATATCACTATGGACTTTGTGACTGGATTGCCAAAGTCACAGAAAGGGAATACAGTGATATGGGTAATAATGGATCGTCTAACGAAGAGTGCTCACTTTTTGCCGATCAAACTGAACTATGGATCAGATAAGCTGGCTCAAATATATGTCCGAGAGATCGTCAGAATGCACGGAGTGCCGAAATCTATTACATCTGACAAAGATGCAAAGTTCACATCTCATTTTTTGATGAGCTTACAACGAGAGTTGGGGACTCGCCTGAATTTTAGCACGGTGTTTCACCCCCAATCAGATGGTCAATCCGAGAGGACCATTCAAACTCTCGAGGACATGTTGAGAACAGTAGTTTTGGATCGAGGAGGTAGTTGGGAGCCGATTTTGCCTTTGATTGAGTTTGCTTACAATAACAGTTATCAGGAAACCATCGGGATGGCTCCCTATGAAGCCTTATATGGAAGAAAATGTTGTTCGCCTCTGTACTGGGATGAGGTAGGAGAACGAAAGGTAATCGGACCTAATGCGGTTAGCGAAATGATTGAAATAGTTCGTTAGATCTGAGGGAGGATCAGAGAAGCTCATAGCAGGCAGAAGTCCTATGCCGACTCGAGGAGGGCTGAGCTATGTTTTGAAGTAGGGGATAAGGTATTCCTCAAAGTCTTGCCTTCCAAGGGTATAGTGAGATTTTGAGTGAAAGGCAAACTGCGACCGCGCTATGTGGGACCCTATGAGATATTGGAGCGCATTGGTCCAGTGGCATATAGGTTAGCATTAGCCCCAAGTATGGGTAACGTGCATAGTGTGTTTCACGTGTCTCAATTGAGGAAGTACGTATACGATCCTAGACACGTGATTCACCATGAAGAAGTAGTTTTGAACCCCGATTTGCAGTATGAAGAGCGGCCAGAAGCGATTTTGGACTGTAAAATTCAGGAGCTAAGGAATAAGTCGATTCCGCTCGTAAAGGTGCAATGGAGTCACCATGGGCGTGAAGAGGCGACTTGGGAGTTAGAGGAAAAGATGAAGGAGAGGTACCCCGAGCTTTTCGAAGTATTTTAGATTTCGGAATGAAATTTTTATAAGGGTGAGGGGATGTAATACCCCAAGTGTAATTAAGCTCTTGTATTGCTTAACTATTTTAATAAAGAGAAATTCTCCTTAATTTTGAGCAATTATTATTTGAGAGCTTTTGATTTCATTCTATTCGCGATCGAGAAATCAAATTTCATAAGTTGAGCTTGGAATTATTTATATAAATTGGAAGGAATTATCAAGATTTCTTGGAAAATAAAATAAGGTGGGATTATATCATGGATTGAGGTTTAATTGAGCTATGGTGTAGCATGTATTGTTTTGGAAGTATATGCATGTAACAGGGGTAACACTCGGTAGAAGGTGGGAGTACTTTATCATAAAGTGTGAAATTGGTGGAGACTTTATCATGCTAATAATAATAATATAGAAGGGAGGTGCATTTCACTTGAGTGCATATTAAGCTAGAGAGAGAGAAAGAGAGAGAGAGAGAGCTACCCCCTTTTTTCCCTAAACCCCCACCTCGCCAGCCCCATTCCCGACCAGATTCCGGCCAACTCCGACCACCTCCGACCGAGTGACCACCACCATCGGATAGATCTTCCTTCAAGCTTCATATCGAGCTATGGTGAGCGTCAAGAGGACAAGTATCGACGGAGATATCGAAGAGAGAAGGTAGGTCGTCGAACTTGTTAAGATTTTGGGTTTGATTTATAGAACTTCTTGGATCGGAGATTAATCGAGTTTTTGGTGTTTGGTTGATGTTCCTTTTGTCATAGGGAGTTATTTGATACCTTGAAAGACGAGTTTGCTCGCCGGAATCGAGCGTCGCCGCCGTGAGAAAGAGAAATTCCGGTGAGCTTCACCCCCACCGTTTTATGTCGTATTTTCGTGATCAAAGCATGTATTTGTGTTCTTAGCGAGTCTAGGAACCTTGTAAAATGATTGCATGTGAAATCGGATGAGTAGGATAGGAGAAATGTGGAGTTATAGGGCGGAAATTGCAAGGACACGCGAAGAAGACGACGCGTCTCGAGCGGGACGGAAGCATCCCGTTCGGGACACATCGCGGCGATTTTGAGCACAGTTGGGAAGGCCAGTTGGGGGCATTACATTTGACGTGTATTCAAATTTTAGGAACTAGTAATTGTCCACATACTTATATATATTGGTGACATTATAATTGTTGTGATCAAATAAGCAATACCAAATATGCCCTTAAAAAGTCAGAAGTAGTCAAAGCTGTTAGTATTCATATTTATAAGAATCTTAAACATTACAATGATAAGAAAATCTATATCTACCTAAAAGCAAGCCCTCTAAGCAAAAAAATTTCCCCCAAAAAATCATTTCTAAAAATAATTGTAGATTATAATAGAGAGGAAAATTCAAAATACCCATTTAGCCTAATACACATATCAAAAATACTCACTTCTTATAACACATATCAAAAATACCCAAAACACACTTTTCAGACATGTCAGTCTACTTTTTCAAACAACAATGAATTTTGATTTAATTTTAATTCGCTATCTGATTTAAAATAGTGGAAAATAATATCTGATTTTAAAAAAAAATGTGAAATAGAAATTATTTGGAATAATACTCCCTCCGTCCCATTAGAATTGTCGCCTTTCTTTTCGGCACGGAAATTAAGAGTTGTGAGTGTAGAATGAGTTAGTGGGATTAATATTTTATTGTTGAGTGTGAAAAATTTGCTATTTTTGGAATGTGACAATTTGGTTGGGACGCCCAATTTAGTAAGTGTGACAATTCAAGTGGGACGGAGGGAGTATATTTTCGGAAAAAAAAAATTAAATAGCGGATCAGACCCGGATCAGACCAGGATCAGACCCGGATCAGACCACAAACCTACCCGGATCAGACCTAATTCGGGTTGGGTCGGTTTCGATAATACTAAAACCGACTGGAATCAGATCAGACCCAAACTGATAACTGCAGTAAAGCGGTTAAGCAAATAAATTTGTAATTACACCCAAAGGTGGTCGATCCCACAGGGAATGTGCAACGATAAATCCAAAGTACTAGCTATAATTCTTAGAACATAGAAGTTTGAGGAATTTGAAAACTGGGGTTTTGTTTGTGAATTAAAGATGACAATGCGATAAAATAAAGGGTTTTGAAAACAATTAAAGAAAACACAGATCCTAGGGCTGATAATCTAATCATCAACATGCAAATATCAATCAACTCAACAATGGGGAAAACATAGATTTTGATGGATTAAATTCCTTGGTCAGGCAATTAAATCCTAGATTATTAATTAGTGACTATCTCCTCTCGGTCTCAAGAACACCAAATTAATCAATCTCATAATTATCTAATTAATTCCTATGCAAGTTTCTTCCTTTTGAGACAGAAAACAAACACAATTAATTCTCTCTTCCTGTTAACAATTTTCATCTCTCGATCCATCAATTATTAACTATAAACCTAGATCTCAATTCACCTCTCGGTCCTTCTTTTAATCTAGATTATAAAATTAAATCAGAGAATTAAACCATGCTATATGAGTTGATATCAATTAGACATGCATCAGAAAAGAAATCATAACCCTAGAACCTGTTTAGGGTTCTAGCCACAAATCATGACTAGAAAATAAAGAAACATTTAATTAATTGACTTACAAATAAAATAGGAACCTTCAATGTCTTGAAAAACTCCAATGTATTAAGCAAAAAAAGAGCAAAGCTGATTAAAAGTTTAAAAGCTGTATTTTCGTGCCTGAAAGTTCTAATTTATAGAGGGGGAAAAAGACCTAATTTGGGTATTGGGTCAAAATAGCAAAAACTGCCAAAACAGGCCCAAAATAGCTTTTTCGGGCTTCTGTGTCGACCGACAGAAGGAATTTCGATCGACAGGAATCCTGTCGGTCGACAGAAATCCTGTCTCTCGACACGGATGCATCTGTCTGCGCAGTCTCACGGTTTTGGCCATAACTTCCTCTCCCGAACTCCGATTGACCCGATTCCAGTTGCGTTGGAAAGCTAATTCAAAGATCTTTCCATCCATGTGCTCCATTAGCTCAGATTCCATCTGTGGAAGAAGTCGTGACTGTTCCTTTGAACATCATCTGCTTTCGGTACGGGTTTTCAATGAATTTGGCCTAAAACCTGCAAAATTCACCCATCAAAGGCATAACACCCTCTAAAGTAGACTCATGCACAGAAATAAGTAAAAACATAACATAAAACACTTGAAACAATGGAGAAAAATATAGATAAGTGAGTATAATTATGAGCTTATCACAAACCCACTAAGGATCCGCGTCTTTACCCGAAACCGACCCGGGTCAGTATCGGTAATGTCGATACCGACCCGGTCATAGATCTGAAAAAAATTATTTGACCACGCGAGAACCCCTATTTTTCCCCATTTGCTCACAAAATCTGGTCTGTTCCCCTTCAAACTCACGAAGCCGACTGCCCCCATCCATTCAAACCACCGATTCCAATTTTAACAAAACACATGGCCGCCCAACAAGTAAGTTCATAATCCCACTCCTTCAAATTATCTTTCGAATCTGTCGGTTAAAATTTCGAAAATAAGAGCATGAAAATTTTATTGAAATTTTATAAATTTGAATGAATGTATGCATAGAATGGAATGCGTGTATGTTAAATTTGAATTACTTACATGTTTGGAATCAATAATGCCGAATATTTGATTTAATTTTTTGAATTGTTTGGTTGAGATTGTTGAATTATTTAAATGGACTTGTGTGTGTAATTCGATTGAATTATTTGGAATTTTGTTGATTTTGTTGGTCGAATGAAATTTGGGAATTATTTAATAATTGTTGAATTAATTCGAATGAAATTTGGTGGAATTTGTCCAATTAATTTTTGTTGTAATTGTTTTGAATTATGCATTTGGTTGAATTTGTTGAATTATGCATATTGTTTAATTAAATTACATGTTAAATTGGCGAATCTTTCATAAA
This sequence comes from Plectranthus barbatus, assembly GCA_026898455.1. Classification (NCBI taxonomy): domain Eukaryota; kingdom Viridiplantae; phylum Streptophyta; class Magnoliopsida; order Lamiales; family Lamiaceae; genus Plectranthus; species Plectranthus barbatus. The sequence goes on from JAPKLW010002081.1 coordinate 21,056, forward strand.
TGTTGCATTTTGTGTTTGATTTTTGCAGCCACAGTGGATTAGGCCCTCTTTTCGTGGTCTAATTACTAAAGTGAACTTATACACTAAAGTGACCACTTTAGAGACTATTAGTGATACATTATATTCGATAGGGGGTGACGGGTTGCTTAATGAATTTATTAATGGGCCGTTTGGTAATTTATTAATTTGGAAAAAAAATGGTCCTAGTGCATCGCAACCATTTATAGAGCTATTAGGCTTTCAAATTACTAGTGAATCCCCTAATGCTTTATGGTTTTTTATTAATGGGAAGATTATAGAATTTGGAGTGCCCGAATTTGCATTAGTTACTGGATTTGTTTTTTGTTCTAGTGCTTTTAATCCCTGTGCCGATCATGATCCTTCTAGCACTTCGGTTTTCCGTACAGTTTGTGGGGGTAATAATCTTAGCGCTAGAGAATTATTGATGATTTTTAGGAATAAAAAAATAGAACGCACTAATCATGGTTTGTACTTGAGGGTGGCCAATATATTAGCAGCTTGGAATTTTGCTTTAGGACTTTTCGAAAAAAGAAAGATTGAAAGTTGGATGTATGTTCTGGTTGAGGATTTGGGTAGGTGGGGTTCATTTCCATGGGGGGCATATGCTTTTCAGTGTTTATGGTATTATTTGGACCTTGCCCCTACCATAGCAGATCGAATCAGTGGTGCGAGCTTTATTTTAGGCGGACTCATTTGGGCATTACAGGTATAATTTAATTTTGTTAATTAAGTAATAATTCTTACACCTACAAGAGTGAAATGTTTTATGTTATTTTTTGTAGGTGTGGGCCTATGAGGCCATTCCTAAGTTGGGTCGTGCATGCGCTATTCTGCGAAGGCCTGATGCACTCCCTCGATTTATGAAATGGGAGTTTTCGAGGCCGGATGCGATTGATTGGGGGCAATTCTTCATTCAAGATGAGGTATGTAATTTGTTGGCTATCTAGATTAACCGTTAATATTTTTCTAATTGTAAGTACTTTAATTCACAGCTTGAAGTGAGTTCTAATTTGGAGGCTTCTCCTGCCGAGAATGAGAGGTTATATTTTACTTCTGCGGAGATGGACAATCCGATTGGGGTACAGTTTCGACTCCCAGAAAATCCAGTACTAGGTGCAGGACGGGGTGTAGGACGGGGTGCGGGTCGGGGTGTAGAAGAGGGTGCTGGACGGGTTGCAGGTGCAGGACGGGTTGGGAGAGGACCTGGTGGGGAGTTAGAGGGAGGATCACCGTCGGAGACCGCTACACCGTCACGTAGACGCACTCGGGCGAGGCATCATACACATTCTTCCAGTGGGGATTCCCGGGATACTAGGAGACATCGTCCATCTGGCAGTATATTCGATAGTATCCAGGCCGTTATTCATGAGGCACTGACAGAGAGGGTGATCCCCCAAGTTACAGACTTATTCCGTGCATCTAGATGCTGTCATTGCACAGATGTAGATGATGCAGCCTTCAGGGAGGTATTGGCTCGTGATTGGAGTCGTAGGGCTCATATAGAGCATGAGAGGTTGGAGGAGATGGAGAGGACGATGAGTGTACCTGGTGGTGAGTCCAGTAGGAGGCCGGAGGAGCCGGATAGGAGGAGGGCGAGTGTATCTGGTGCTGAGACCAGTAGGAGGCCGGAGGAGCCGGAGAGGAGGAGTGTACCCTTTGCTGAGACCAGTACGAGGATGGAGGGGTCGGATAGGAGGAGGAGTGTATCTGGTGGTGAGACCAGACAGAGGCTGGAGGAGATGGAGAGGCAGAGGAGGGATACGAATCTTGCAAAGGGTAAGAGACCTGCAATCCCTGAGGAGGAGTGTCATAGTGTTTCTGGCGAACGGGATCAGGTACCCCTTGTTTTCACAGACAGTTCTGATAATGACGATGCTACCTCGCAGCCCCTCCCAGGGGGTACTGGAGAGATGGGTACCTAGCCGGACACTCTGCCTGTATCCTTATTAGCATATGATATTGAAGATTTGGTAAGTATAATTATTTGATTTCAGTTATGTATTTCTTTGGTTATTTTATTTATGTTTTCATTTTTTTTGCAGCCGAATGATGGACGACCTTGGGGGATTGGGATAGATGTGCATTTGAAATATAATGAATGGAGAGCTGGTCAGCCCGATGCTGTCAGACTCCAAAGAGGTGGACCGTGGCACTTCCCGCAGAATTATTTTGCCTTCGTGGAGAATTTGAGCAACGATTTGGCTACAGATAGAATAGAGCCGTATATTCCTGTTCTACAGAGGAGATTATACACGGCTACTCCATCGACGACTGTTCGGGTTATCTCACCACGATTCTTTGTAAGTGAATTATTCAACCACAAATTATTCTATATATTATTTAGTAATATATATTTAATACTGATGTTGTATATTGTATCATATTTTGATGAAACATCATTATGGTGGAGATAGAGCACCTCGCCTGGAGCCAGATGACCTATTGGATTTCGCTAGAGGCAAAGATACTCAGGTCTCAGTAGATTGGAAAGGTGCAGATACGGTAAGTAATTTAATATTAAAATTTAATGCAATATAATATTATTTTCTATAAGTAGTTAACACTTGTTTATGAATGTTTTTTTTTGTAGATTGTGTTACCTGTATTACTGCGCAGTCACTGGGTTGCTGTCAAATTCAGTATAAAAGATCATACGGTGCACATATATGATGCCTATTTAGTAGAAAAAAGCCTTCAAGAGCGTACCAGATTGGGCAAAGAATTGGCAAAGATGATAAACAAGATGAAGCATTATCTGAGAGCCATAAACTATTGGCAAGAAAACATTTTCCGCTTGAGAAAACATCTGCCACCCCGCCAGAGATCCGATGGACATCACTTTTCCACGGGACGATGAAGAAGCAAAGTGCAACTTATACGCTAGCACATATTGAGATGCTATTGTTTCGACATCCGACACGAGCGTGGATTGAGAGCGATGCGGGCACCTATCTTTATCGTACTTTTGTAGCATTAGGTTTATTTGAATTTAGTTCCGATGATTTTGATTGAACATTTTTTAGTTTATGATTATTCGATCTAACTTATTTGTGTGAAATCTTATAGTTTATGATTATTCTTCCATTTATTGAAGACATGAAATGAGCATAGCACTAAGAACCAAACATTACAATTCAATGATTGTCCTGGACCCTATCAGGACAATTTCGTTTTGTATGACCATCTGGTGTACAAATACTACAACGTTTAGGGGCACGATGTCTGCTAGTAGACGATTGAGAATGCTCTGCACCAGAAGGACGTCGACTGTTCCTTGGCCGACCTGCTTGACGAGTTATTATTGGCGGCAAAACAACTACTGATGCTGCTTCAGATGACACATCCCATTCATCTTGAGGGGGGAGAGGATTAACAACCCCACCATATATCTCACGCCATGTCTCGGTCTTGTAGTAGGGATATATGTAGTCATACAGATACAATCCATATGTCCTATAAAACAAAACCACAAACTATTAGAGGTTAAAATTGAAAAGTAAATAATGACTAAACTTCATACCGAATTGAAGCTGCTGCATGAACGCAAGGCATCAGATCGAGTTGAAACTCACGACAGTCACAAAAATTAGATTGTAAATCCACATTCCAAGTCCGGGTGCCTTCATTGACCTTGAAGGCATGTTGCGATGTGCGAACCACGTTGTATGAGCGTGCTTTCTCCACCAAAGGTTCCATCTTTGCTACAGCCTCCTCTGTCAAGTCATCAGTCTAATTAGCAGCTTTGGCACGTCGCTGGTCGAACCAACTCTCGAAAATACTTCTGTACGCTTCTAACAGCGAGCAGATTGGCAAACGATGAGCATCTAGCAATCTTGCATTGAAGACCTCGGCCGCATTTGAGGTCAAGAAACTATATCGGCGGACAGGGCACTTCGATTTAGCCCACTTTTCAGGTCCGACATCCATTAACTTGTCGTATGCTGCCGGATTTGTAACTTTCATTTGCTCCATAGCCTGCTTAAATATAGTTGACCGATACGCATACGCAGCACGATGGTACAACGGAACAATGTTCGGACAGAAGCTGGTTAATTTATTCTGTAAATGATAAAAACAAAGCCCATTGCGGTACCTGGATAAACAGCGCTCATAGCATTCGAAATGCTAATGTGTTGGTCAGATACGATCAATAATTGATCGTTGCAGCCAAAAGCCATCCGGAGTCGAGTCATAAACCAAATCCAAGACTCGTTATTCTCTATCGGGCCTACACCGATGGCAAGTGGGAAGATCTATTCATTACCATCTTTGGTAACAGCAACAAATAAAACTCCTTTATTTCTTCCCTTCAAATGAGTTGCATCGACAACAATAACCTGTCTCAGGGAAGACTCGAAAGTAGTTCGACAAACACCCAGTGCCACAAACAAGTGGCGAAAATGTCCATCGGGAGCAATATCAAGATCTGTCAGCGTCCCTGCATTATACTGAACAAGTACCTCGGCAGCATCTTGAAAGAATCTTCGACACCACCATACAACATCGAAAGGGTTGCGTTCCGTGCTTTAAGCGCAGAACCATAAGTCGTCTGGATGCCAAAACTTCTTTGCAGCTCGGTCATAATCTCACGCGGTTTGATGAGTGACCCTTGCCGACGCATCTTCCTTGCAAAATAAGCAGCCACGGCTTTCGAACGAACATTACGTGCTCCAACTCCAACAAGATTCATCCTGCAACTATGAACAGGTTTGAACTTGCGTACAATCCAACAGTGAGCTTTGCACGTAGCACGTATAAGAAACGAACAACTCTCATCTCGTTTGCACTTGTACTCAACACGAGTACTGTCAGACCGGGTGATTTTAAATTCTTGTCTCTGCTCCATATGCCAGAGACCAACAGCAACTAGCAGATCATCTCTGCTCCAAAATATGGCACCCTCCGTCAACTCCTGGTCCAGTATGGCTGCGACATCTTGCAGGACGGGTGAATCAGAAGTATCCAATGGAATGATTGGAAGTAACCAATTATTTAATTGGACTTCCAGACCTTCAGGTGGAGGATGAGCCGGCAACAGATTTGAAACAAAAGCATTCATACCACCAACAGATTGCACCCAGGCAGAAAATTCAGCCACCGTACAATGCATTAAAGATTGGTTGAAATCCTCATCCTCATCCTCTGACTCGGACGAGTCTTCAGCCTCCTCCTCATTATCGTCATCATCAGACTCCACTAAACCACCACCCTCATTTAAGTCTGGAATATGTGAACTCCCGCTTGCACCACCTTCGAAAGGTTGATTAAAGAACATAGAAGAATCGAACCTTTGAAGGTCCTCCGAACATGGACTGAAAGTAGCATTCGGCGGTGGACTAAAGGAAGATATGAACGGTTTGTATGGGGATGGCTCCCGCTGAGAACTCCCAACACCAATGTTGATTGCATTGTTGAAAACAACATAAACGTTGGGCTCTGAAAAAACAGAGCAAAGCCGCTCCAGATCAACATCCGTCGACAACAACGATCTTACATTTCTTCCACTGCGACTCTGGGCAGTATAATAGAGATTATACTGAAATTGAATATTTTCGGAATCCAGAAGCGATTGGATGCTATTTCTTAGAAACTGTATGGAAAGATTGGTCATTGGGATGTAAACCAACCTTTCCTCTCCACCCACATAGATGGATGAATCATCAAATTGCCCATTGTAGTGAACAAATATAGTGCACCAATTATCCATTTAAAAAAGAGGGAATTGAGAAAATGGAGAGAATATGGAGAGAATAAGGAACAAATGTATATAGTGAATGTAGTGAATGTGTATGCTTCGTTGCAAATGAATTGGATTTTATAGACAAACCAATCTCAATTTTTGATCAATTGATTGGACTAGTCAAATACAGTAAATGGCCATTTACTCATCTGCATTACAGTGTACGCAAAATTTCCATCCACTCATGTAGTCAAAAATAAAATTGATTGTCATGCATTATTCATGTAAGTATACTTTATGAGCTCATTTGACCAATATTGTATGTAAAAAGTTGGGAAAATAATGCACATAGGACAATAATGCATGAAAATAATCGATGTCATGTAATTTTCACGTCAGATTTTTATGACTTTATTGGACCGAATACCCTGAAAAAGGTAGGAAAAATTATGGATATGATTTAAAAAAAACAGTTGAATCCGACTGAAACTAACCCGGAACCGGCTGGATACCGACCCGGTAGAGGACCGGGTCGGTATCCAATCGGTTTCAGTCGGTTTTAACTTTTTTGAGTTGGGCTCGGTCTGTTTCGCGAGTCTGACCCGAATCAGACCCGGAATCAGACCCGGATTCAAACTACATAATATGATTTTTCATTTTTTTTAAAATCTGAAACTAATATCTTTATTACAAAATCTATTTTAAGTAATCATATCATTATCATGTAAAGAATGATTGGATCAAATTTGGCAACACCCACTTCCCCATGCACACTTTTGTACTTTTTGGTATTTTTGATATGTGTTATAACAAATGGGTATTTTTGATATGTGTTATAAGAAATTGGGTATTTAAAAATATTACCACATTATAATAGGTAACTAATCATAATTATAGTAAGTATCTAATTGCATATATGAATTGTATAATATATATTTAATTTATGTTTATATGGAATAATTAATTTCATACTAGACTAAAATCTAAAAATCTATAATTAAATTATTTATGTTACATAAAAAAATTATATTGTTAAAATCTAGAAGTAAAATAAAAAAATAAAACAAAAGCTAAAAACTAAAAACGAAAATTTTAGACAAATTATGTTGTTTTTAAAATCTCATAAATTAAACTAAAAAATTAAATTATTAACGAAAGTATTTAATTTCTTATCCACGGTGAAATTAACTTTGTTATTGATGGATGATACTTTTATATAAAAATAAATATATCTTCTAACAAAGAACCGGTAAAAAATCATAATAAGTTTTGATTTAGTAACGTAGCAGTTCGATGCGATTTTAGCCGAAAAAACTGTTTACTCAACTCTAATTTAAGATAATAGACGCATAAGAAAAATATATCTAAAAATTAAAAATGTAAGTGATAATAATAAATAATATAAAATCAGATTGTTTTAGAGTACAAAGGTACAAAATTACACAATTTTCACCTAACATGATGTAAAAAAATTATATCATTTTTTCAAACTGGAGGAGGAGATAGCTAATAATATATAATATAATTATAAATCATATTTTATTGAAAATGTAAATAATAAATATTTCACATACATTACACGAGTAACACCCTATAGGAGAGGAAGAGAAATGAGTTTCCATAACAGACTATGTTTTTAAGGCCTTGACTAACGCAATCAATTTAAAATTACTATACAACTATAACATTAGAAATTCAACTAATTATTAAAAGTTAAACACTATATTTAAATAATTCATTTAGTAAAATTGACTTTTTAATGCCTTTTTCACTTTTTAATAAAAAAACACAATATTTAATTATTAAAAGTTAAAACTATATTTTAACAACAAAACCTCTTATTGGGCTGAAAAAACCTCTCAATTTTGTAAATAAATTTTACTTTTGTAGTGTGTTTTTCAACTAATTATTAAAAGTTAAAACATTGTATTTAAATAGATACATTCTCATTTTTTACTATATAAATTAGTTAATATACATAATTCATTTTCAGTAAGAAAATTTCAGATATTTGAAGCTTCAAGGCTATTTAGTTTGAAAGTATCAAATAATGGATATTAAGACTTATAAAAATTCAAGAAATACTTATTTTTTATTTGCAGGTTTAAACGTGTCATCATCCATACAATCATCACGTTTTAAATATGTGTTTTGTAAATATTTTATTATACAATTTTGAAATAATTATATACTACAAAAATATCCATTTTGTTTTTTGAGGGGAGAGGTTTGATATAAGAAGAGAATATAATGATACTTAACGTAATAAATAGTATAATCTTTTATCCATTAATTATCTTGATATGATCTAACATGATCAATTATGTTTATATTATTTAACAATATTCGTTGTTAATACTTATTCTTACGTAATATAGACAATATAGGATCATCATCACATATTTATTACATCGATCAAACAGGTACGCTCACTTCTGTAAAATATTATTCATTTGAAATAGTGTTGCATTTATAGAATTATTTTCTTTCAGCGATAGTACTAATAATGAGCAGCTAGAAGAAAACTCGGAAAATATTTGCATTGATGTTGTGGATGAATTGGAACATGCTGATATTTACGATGATTATGTAGATTATTCAACTCATGCTTTGATTTGTACTTCATCGACACATATCAATATTACTAAAGGTATGTGATATTGTGTATCAATCATTAAATAATTATTATATTTTAAACTAATAATATAAAAAATCATGATTTTTTTTAAAAATATTATGTAATAATATGTTGTGTATATATTTATATATATAAAGAATGCAAATAATTTAATATTATATTATAAAGTGTGGGTACTCATTAAATATATAAATATAAAATTATATATTTTATTACTTATCTTCAATTTAATTTTTATGAGTCAGGTTATTCTGATATTGGTGATCCTACGTTCAACTGTACTTATTGTGGAGCAATTTTCTGGTATGGTGAAAGACAAAAGAAGGATAAAATGACAATCAATCTTAAATTTTCGTCTTGCTGTTTTTCTGGAAAGATAAAAATACCAAGCATGAAGTTCCCTCCACAATTATTAAGTAATCTTTTATATGGAATTCATATACACAACAAATATTTTCAATATAATATATGGTCATTCAATTGCATGTTCAGCTTTACGTCTATGGGTGGAAGAATAGACAAGAATTTGAACACCAGATCTTCACCTCCAGTGTTTAAATTGTGTGGACAAAACTATCATCGAATTGGTAGTTTATTGTCGGAGGATGGTGCAACACCAAAGTTTGCTCATCTTTACATCTATGACACACAAAATGAGATATCAAATCGGATATCATCTGTTAGGTAATAACTTTACCGTCAATAAATATTCTTTAGTTTCTTATCGAATCGATATTATTTTATTCTATACAAATATCCCAATATTTATTATAAATTTTCATTGTCCAGACGATCGGAAGAAGCCAACAATATACAGCAAGATGTTGTATCAGAATTAATTACAAACGTCACAAGTCGCACTGGATTGAAGATTTTGAAATGTGACAAGGACAACAACAATGTTTCCAAAACTTCAAATGTCGTGTACAAGGAGGTTTTTTAAGAATTTATAAAATTAACAGTTTAAATAAATATAAAAAATATATATTTATATAATAAGTATTGTTCAGTATTCAAAGTTAGAAAAAATAAAATCCATTATGTAATGTTGATGGATTTGTTACTTTTTTCACATTAAGTTTTCTTTAATAATTGTTTTCAATACTCATAATGCATTTTTATATAGTAAAAGTATTTATGTTTCATTTGTGTGTGTATGTGAGCATCTTACAAAAACTTCTTATACTCAATTTTTTCAACAAATATATTACTAAAATAAAAATTATAATTAATAACATTAATATATTATTATATATAAAATCTGCGCAACGCGCGGATTGCAATCTAGTTTTAGAGAAAGTTGGTAGTACGCCCGATTCACGAGGTTGTAACTATAATTCAATCATAGATAAAAGAACAGTTTGACTGTGGTATAGATAAGATATCCCTCATCATTTAAATATTAAATATTGTATCTGAATTTTTTTTATTGAAAAAAATAGAAGAAGATGAAGTTGGAAAGAGAAGTGTGGTAGAGATTTCAGTTCACAATTTAATTCTGGGAAAGTTACAAAACTACATAGGTATACTATGCAATGTAAAACTTTCCTTCAGTGAGGGAAGCACCACAATCCTTCGGCTTTTGGACAGCCTCAGACATCAAGTTTTATTATAAAAACTTGTCGCTAGACTCTTTGACTGACTTCAATCTATCAAGCTTTACTGTGAGCTCGTCACTAGGCTTCATAGTTGGGTGATGGTGTTGTTGCTTTCAGATGTTTTTACAACTTACTTCGGGATGAACTCAAAAGCGATCTCGGATTTAGTATATATTTAATATACTAAACTCCGACGATCTCATGTAGAATATGGAGTGTGCCTTTAGAGAGCATGAATCGCCTGGACAATATGGAAGCAGATAGTTGTTTAAGCACTTGTAACTTTTACGTTAACTTAAGCATTAACCCTCTCTCTCTCTCTCTATATATATATATATATATATATATATATATATATATTTGAAAACAAGTCGTTTGACATTTGTGTTTTTCTAAAATATATTACTTTTGACTAGCTTTGGTAAGAATGACTGTTAATCAGTCCTAGGAATCCATATCTTTTTGAAATCTCAAACATCATCGAATTGACTTACTGAGGTTGACTTTCTTTGTTCTTTTTGTCTGGTCATACTTGTTTTCTTGATTTGTCTTTTCAGTCATGTCGCCTCCATGTTTGTCTGCACACTTTATCAATTGAGATTCCTTCTCAACTGATTGCGACGAGAGTGTCAGTTTTCATTTCACCGTGTAACTACTTCTTCACGATTGGTGGAGTAATTCTTATTCTAATAGAACTCCATTTACCCATACTAGGTTGCAAACTTGTAATCACACTAACTTATTAGTTTCGACTTAGTCAATTCAAATTAATTACTTACTTAATAAGTTTGATTTGACACATCAAAATTATGCATAATCCTAACATACCTTATACCAACTCTGATGAAAAAGTATCTATTGATAGAGAAGCAGTTGTTGATCATCAACTTCAAAGTCAATTAAGAAATGTTGCACAACAAACAGGATATTGGAAAGGCAAAAGAATCCAGTATCACTAGTTCAATATTCTTTCCAACAACTCCGCTCATGGAAGTTCAACCACTTTGCCATGTAGGTGCTGATGAAGCTCACGTTCAATTACCACCATGGCTACCAGTTGCCACAATATCTGACCAATCCATACGATGATAGTTATCCCAAAAACATCTTCAGACTTCCTTCCAATTTTTGTTCTACCTGAAGTAGCTTCAACGGAACCCGTTCTCACCTTGCCCTATTTCTCAATCCGCCGGCAGTTGTGACCCATTCTTCTACTCCAACTATTGGTTTTATGTTTCTGGAGATATGTTATAGCATTGTAACTGGAGAGAAAATATTTTGTGTATTTGATTGATTGATTCAAACTCTCTCAATGATTTGGTGTTGGGATTTACAAATATATATAAAGGATTACAACTCAAATAAATGATCACTAACTATAATACTAAATGACTCATAATGAAAATAAGATCATGGGAAATTGGGGGAATTAACTAGGCTATTGTAACAGCAATGTAACAGCACAAAGCTGTAGCAACATTGACCATATTAACTACACATTAACTTCTAACACTCCCCCTTAATTTGTTGTCCAAGTGCATCTTTGCCTTGTTGAAACCTTAGTGGGTGGTCTTCAAGTACCTTTTTTGATGTTTCACATTCTCCACTTCTGTTTCTTCATTTTGGTAGGGCATTATCGTCATTTTCAAAGACTTATGCTTAATGTCATCAGCATCATGTGCTTTCTTTGTTTTGTCTTGTGCAGTAGCATCTTTAGCTACTATTGAACCCTTATTCCCTTCACTCAATTTCATCTTGTTGAGCAATTGACCGAACAGTTAACGCTGCCTCGTTTTGTTTATTTGAACTGATCCACTTGGATCATGCTTCACAAGCTTACATGTTTGATTTTTGTTGATCTCATGGATCACTTTTTTTCTTACTTTTTCTTTGAATGCTTCAGCAATAAAACAAGAACTGCAAATAGCATAAAAATTGTTCAAGGGTTTATACCTTCTCGAATTTGAACTTGGACTTGATGAATTTGGTGAGTCCAGCAATGGTGTAGTTGCTTCAGCATGTTTTGCAGTTTTAGATGTTGATGCTTTAGCATAACTCGTAGTTTCAACATAGTTAATGCATAGCACAAAGTTTTGATTCACCATTTTGATCTTGGTAAACACCTTTTTCTTGTTGTGCTTGTCATAGATCGTGCACTCTTTGTTATCGAAAATGACTTTGTATCCATTCTTCAAAATTTAACCAAGGCTGAGCAAATTTTGTTTCAAGGCTCAGCAAATTTGACCAGCTCTCTATTTCCAAGTTGGACTGCTATTGCGACTTCTTCATTGAGATTAGAGAATATTTCTCTATCCGGTGTCATATGATTGCTGCAACCGCTGTCCAGCAACCATTCCTCTTTCTTTTGTGTTGTAGCACTGAGACAAGCATAGAATATTCCATGTGTCTCTTGGGCTTCTTGATGGGTATCCATTGGATTTGCTTGTTGAATGTCTCTAGTTCTGCAATCTTTGGTTAGATGACCAAATCAGCTACATTTGTTGCACTTTGGTTTATCTTTAAACCAACAATCTTTCTCCACATGGCCAAATCTTTTACAAATTTTGAAAGATAAAAAAGTATGAATTTTACCTCTAAAGTTTCCATTTCTTTATTGGCTTCGTATGGTGAGCTTTGATTGGAATGCACTCTCGACTGATTTCTCGAAGTGATGCAGCAATATTTGCTCAAATGATTTGAGGGATGCCATGACTTCTTGAATGGTGAGAGTGGAAAGATCTTTCGTTTCTTCAATGACACCAACGATGGGATCAAACTTGTTGGGGAGAGAAATAAGAATTTTCTCCACCATTCTCTTGTCGTTGACATCTTCACCAAGTGATTTCATTTAGTTGACCAAGTCAAAAAACTTGATTGAGAACTCCATCAATGTTTTGCTCTCATTCATCTTCACATTCTCGAGCTCTTTCCGCAATGCTTGGAGTTTAATAGTTCGTATTTTGGTATCTCCTTGAAAGTCATCTTTTAGAATTTCCTATGCTTCTTTGGCGGTGTTGGCTCGCATGATTCGTGGAAAATCTATTTTGGTGACAGCTCTTTGGATTATTGAAAGAGCACTTGCATCAGCCTGCCTTGATTGCTCCAGCATCTTCGTGCTGTTCTCGTCCTGGTTACCATCACCATCTTCAGCAGCAGCTTCTTCAAAGCCTTTTTTGTACAATCTCCCATAGATTAAGAGATTGGAAAATGGTCTTCATTTTTATGAACCAAAAGTCATAATCTTCTCCATCAAAATCTGAGATTAGATGAGAAGTCGACGTTGAGGTTGCAGCCATCGTTTCTTTTCAGGTTGGATAGAATCTTCTTGCTCTGATACCAAATGTTGGTTTTATGTTTCTGGAGATATGTTGTAGCACTGAAACTGGAGAGAAAATATTTTGTGTATTTGATTGATTGATTCAAACTCTCTCAATGATTTGGTATTGGGATTTACAAATATATATAAAGGATTACAACTCAAATAAATGAACACTAACTATAATACTAAATGACTCATAATGAAAATAAGATCATGGATAATGGGGGAATTAACTAGGCTATTGTAATAGCATTGTAACAACACAAAGTTGTAACAACATTGACCATATTAACAACACATTAACATCTAACACCAACTGCAAATGATACCAATTTATTGGTAATAGAAATAGTGACTAAGCTCTCTAGCAACATGGCAATTATACTATAGAATAAGGCTTTTTCACATGACCTAAATGAATTGCAAAATGTTGTCAAGTAGGGGGAAGAGTGATAAAAATGAAGAACTTGAAGCCAGAAAAAGGAGAAGAGAACAGTTGGACAGGGAGATGGAAGAAAAGAATAGGCTGAAGGCTGAGAAAGAAGAACGAATGAAAAAGAGAAAGGAAGAAACAAAGATCAAGATCAATCAGTCAGAGTTGATTGCTAAACTAAAGTAACTTCAATTAGCTCATCTATTATGTAACTTGTGCACAAATGATTAATGAAGTCTGACGGCAGTGCTCTTTAAATGACATTATCTCTTTATCTTATTAAAGATTGATAACATGATTTCATAACTAAATTGGGTATGCGCATTATTTAGTGTGATCAATTGAGAGTTACATCTCTCCCCATTTTAATTGCCTAATGAGTGGTATTAAATTTAATGTGAAGAACGTGTTATTGGAGAAGTCTATTTTGTCCATTTTGTCGTATCAACTACTAAGTTTGTAACCCACATTCTATTCTTTTTTGTCAGATGATTTTGACATCATAAAAAATGAGAGAAATTCCTAGAAATATTGTGTGGTTTTGATTATATGTCAAAAACCATCATCCAACTACTATGTGTTTAGTGAGAACTCATCATGTTTAGTTTGAAAATTCGGTATAGGTTCTAAGAGTTGTAATAGTCTAGGTTGAAGAATCCAAGAAGTGAAGACAAAGGAGTGAGTTCGAACATGTCCATAACTCAATAATTGCAGCTATGAGAAGAAGAGAACCAGTTGATAGTTTTGAAGGAACTGATAGTTGAAGTTAAAAGATGCACTAAAAAAAAAAAGAATAGTTGGCATTTAGATCAATCAACACATTTCAGCTCATGACTCCTACAAATAATTGACACAAAGATAAGCATTTTCAAGTTATCTAAGAAATAATCGAGAATCAACAAAAAGGAAGAATCAAATCTTTAAGTTTAAATCATAGTTAATCTTCTTAGGTACCTTTTACCATAATTCAGAAAGTAGACCAATTGATTTGGTCTACTGGATAAAAGGAACATCTATTGGGTAAAGAACATAAAAGCCGAAAGCTTGCAGTACGTACGAAGTCATACAAATGGTCTACAAGTATTAAATGGGTACAAATCATTCAAATCACCACGACTATAATTTATAGAAGCTTATAAGTAGCCCATCTAAGTAAGAGAGACAAGAAAACAATTGAAACTTCTGCCAATCTACTCAAGTATTCACTAACTCTCAAATTCTTAAGTCTTTGACTTATCTTCTCATGACATCCGTGTTTTCCTCAAGTATAAGGTCACCAAAGAGATCTTTTGCTGTGTTACAGCCAAAATCTAGAGAACTTCAAAGGCTTGAATAAAAAGAATAAACAATCAATAATTATGTTCCTGCGATGAGAACTAAAACCTTCAAGAATCAGCTGACAAAAAGGCTTAACACGAAGAGTGTGGTAAAGCTGAGTCGAGCTGCATACCCTGCGACAGGAGAATAGTTGGCCAAGCATAGCACACGAAGTGTGGTAAAGCGTAGTCAGCATAAGTCTCCCGTTAGAGAAGATTTGAAGTTGTAACCGGTGTGCAAACATTGTGCACAATAGAGGATTGTGATTTTCTTTCGATGAGGAAGAAGAGTGGATGTAGAGACAGTTAGCTCCCAAACCATTATAATATTATGTGTTATTTAATTCTTTCAAATTATTAGTTTTACAATAGTAGTTAAGTGACTTTAAAATCTAACAATTGCATACTTATAACTTGAACTCTGAACCTATTTGATGCAAAATTGTTTTTGCAACTTCCAACTGACTATTAAAGAATCAGCTGAGAGCGTAACTAGGATCCACATACATTGTTTTAAGTAGCACGCTTCGACACTTTTGTGTTAACTCACGGGGAACTAATATATATATATATATATATATATATATATATATATATAGGCAAGACTCCAAACAAGTTTTTTTCCTCCTAAATTACTTTCCAAAATTAATTTCATAATATATTAGGTAACTAATAATAAATATGGTAAGTTATATTGTTGGATTTAATTATATATGTATATATAATTATGCTTTGTAGAATTATATTATTAAATAAGGCAAATTTTATTTTAGATCTTGATCCACAAATATGTACACCATAAAAGTATTATTTAAAATATTAAAACATGATGTACTAATATATAGGTTAATATATAAAAATACTAACTAATGTATATTTCATATAAGAATATTTAGTCCATTATTTTGTGATAAATTCATTTGCATTTTGTAAATAAATTTCACGAGGAAAATAAAATAAAATTTTAATTATACTTATCTAAATCTATAAATATATAGATACTAATATAATAGTTGTATCAATACATTAATGAAACAAAGTTACTTATGCGTTCAGATAATTAATAAAAATGTATAAAAATATATATAATCTTATTAATTGTAAAATAGAATATCATTTATTTAGTGTTGGTCGCGCAACTCGCGGGTATAAATCTAGTTTAATATAAATACAGAAAGTGGATGATGACCTAATGATATTATTATATGGAAAGATGTTATATTATACGCATAATTAAAAATATTATATATTTCTAATATAATTATACAAAAATGTATGTTATAGATGTAAATATATATATATATATATATATATATATATATATATATATAGAGAGAGTTGTATTCATTTCCTAACTAAAATATCATGAATGAACTATAACTTACTTTCCAACCTTTGATTTGTTTGATCTGATGGACAATTTGATGACAATGTGTCATTTTTTTCTTAAAAAAAAAACTTACCCAAGGGCAAATATGGACATTGTTTTCAGCGGTTACATATTAAATATTTTGTATATGGCAGTTTCAATAATATATGGAGGTTTCCTTAATTCTTGCGTAATATTTTTTTAAATATATTTTTACATGATTTTATTATTTGTTATTTTTTAAGCTAAGTTTTATTACTCAGGCCCACACACGAATTTTTCTAAATATGCTTGGTTTTTGTTTATAATTGAGTTATTGTTTATAAAATTTCAATTTTCTCATTTTAGTTTTTTTTTAAAAAGACTCATTACACTCATATTTTGAATTCATTATAAATTTTATCATTACGAATAATGAATATCACTCCCCGTGTTTTAGTTAACAATTCTTTAGCATAAAAAGATTCATGATTATAGCCAAGAATAATCATTATAGTATTTGAATAAGATTATCATTGTTTGCTCAATGTTTTCAATCGTTATTCAATTTACTTGGTTTTTGTTTATTATTCATTTATTATTTACGTAGTTTTAGTTTTCTCATTTTAATTTTCAATAAGAATCATTACACTCATATTTTGACTTCATTATAAAATTTTAATTTAATTATTAGGAATAATAAATATCACTGATTCACAATCTGTGTTTTGGTTGACAATTCTTTTGGTGTAAAGAAAATCATTGTTATAGCTAAGAATAATCATTATATGTAAAATTATTTATCATTCTTCAAACAATTTTTTTAAATCATTGTCAATTTACTTAGTTTTTGTTCATTATTCATTTATTGTTTACGTAGTTTCAAATTTCTCATTACAATTGTAAATAAGACTCATTTAACTTATATTTTGAATTCATTAGAATTTTTATTATTTTGAATAATGGTACTATTGGCTAATCGTGGAATTTCGAGAAAAATTATTGCTGTTTAATATAATAATATTTTTTAATCTATATAATGTGAACTTCACGAATAAACAATGAGCAGTTTTCCCCAAACAATGACTCATCCATACTAATAATGATAAAAACCTATCAAAATAATGATATTATCGTAGGCATACTTAATCAAAGAACAAATATTAAACAATGATATTCATCCATGCTAATAATGATAAAATCTTATCAAAATAATGAAATTAAAGAAAGCATACTTAATATAAAAAAAAAAAACCAATATTCTCCAGATTTCTTGACATTTTTTGAACAGAAACAAAAAATCATAAAAATAGAAAAAAAGAAATTTAAGACTTATTCAAAAAAATGTTAACAATGCTCTGACTTTAGGTGGAATCGATGAACCCTAGTTTTTGCAGTAGTGATATTTTCGCAGTATTCAGGGAATAAACCATAGTAAACATTTGTTTAAAAGAATCTACTGCACGGAAGAAGGTTTCACACTGGTAGTAGTATACAAACTGACGAAATTACAAAAATAAAAACAAGAAAATTACCCAGATCAGTATCAAAGTTGATGAAATTTCAAAAACAAGAACAAGAAAATCACCAGAGTTTGCTCTAAAAATCGTTCTCTATGTTCTTCACAGAGAAAATTTAATTTGAATGGGCGCAGAGATTATGGCACACAATAGTTATAAAATTGGAAACAAATTTTTCCCCCAAACTTTTTAAGTGTTTGACTCCATTACCCTTTTAATGATAATTTTAAAACTGGTTTCCGCTGTGCATCTGATCTCGGGAACAGCACCCCCTTTTCCTTTTTTTTGTTTTTTAAAAAAAATTATTATTTTAGTTTTGACTAATTGAATGGAGACATTTATATTTATTTTATTGGTCAAACAGCTTTACATTAATTTTAATAATAAAATTAATATTTTTTTATATGATAAATTAAAAAAATTTGTGCGTATTGTTAGATGTAATGTTGATGAGTGATGATTAAGTTATGCAGTTGAGTGGATCTAGGAATGTGAGAGGGGGGGTATCTTCAACTTGGTTGGTAAAAACTCCACCCCTTCCCCTACTTATAAATTCCTTCTTCTCAAATTCCACATTTTGGTTTGATACAAATACAATGCAGGAGTAGCTTTCGCCACAGAAGTTGTGTCGCAGCACACGACCGTCCGGAAAGGCCCTCAAGCTCTAGCTCCTCCATGGTGGCTGTTTTTCAAATTACTCTCATCATCTACGTCATCGCCTTTCGTGGTACTGGAAACCGGAAACAGGATTTCAAGCTCAATCTATCGAAAACAGCTCTCGTTTCCAGATCGGCCTGGAAACAACGTGTGGGTGGCGGGGCGGATGGTGAAGCACGTTGGAGCTCCTACTTGTTCAATCCTCCAACCACAAGTTGAAGCTGGCAAACAGTGTTGCCACAGGACAAACCACACTTGGCCGCTTGGGTTCCCTACTTGTTTGTCAATCCAATTTGCTCGGTATTTCTCATATCGGTGGTGATGTGAAAAAAATAAAAGAAAAAAGCCAGAAGTAGTTATTATTGCATCGATCAAGAACAATGGTAAGAAAAATTTAGAGAAAGCAGGAATGAAGTACATCTGTTTCACTAGGTCCTACTTATGCAAAACCCAATTATGAACAAAAGAAGAGTTTGATAGTAAGGATATACCTCCCCATTTAAATATTGTATCTCAATTTCCAAAATAATAAATAAAAAGAAGATGAGATTGGAAAGAGAAGTGTGATAGAGATTTCAAAAATTCAATTCTGGGAAAGTAACAAAACTCCATAAGCCAACATCAACAATACATACATGATACAATAACCACGCACCATAACCGAAAACCAAATAACAAAAGATTTAGCTACAAAGATTTGGTATGGAAACCCCACCATCCGGATTCTGTTGTTCCTTCCAGATTCTTCCAGTAACTCTTAGCTTGAGCTCCTTCCTGTCTCCTCCAGAGAAAAACAGCGCCATGTTTCGTTGGATGATAAGACCATCATGACTGTCCCTCACCTTGCGGTGACTATCACGAATACTGCGTGGGGTACCCTCCCATATAAGCTTCCTGCCATTTGCTCCTACTTCTAAGCTATAGCTGTAGTTGCGCGCTTCAACTTCATCGCCCATGAAACGGAGAAATGCCATATAAACGGGGGCCATTCCCAGCTGAAATGCTTCGAAGTGAAGGCAGAAATATTGCCCAAAACAATGAAATACCTATTCATTGTAATTATACAAGAATTAGAAACAAGCTGATGAGAAATACGATCTAAACAAGAATTTCATGGTACAAACAACCAGTCAAACTATATCAAAACAACTTTTACGTTTAGAAAAATCGAAAAGTTCCCTGTCTAACAAGTTGATTTCCGAATATCATAAAAATTGAAACTAGTAAATGCACTATATCAAGAACTAGGATGGTAGTGGAATTGAATTAAACATAGAGGGGAAACATAAAATGCACATTGTAGCAACCTTGCAAGAACTGTCCAAACAAATGAACACAAGAGAAAATGGGGAACTCACTGTTAGCATCCATGTTGCATTTTCTACTTCACGGGGATTTGACTTGACATAGCGGTGATTGAAGGTACAGCCGGTGTGCATGTCCACTTTGTGGTCATCTCTCAAATGGGAAACAAGATAAGGGATGTCTCCGGTAACTGAGCACTCTGATCCAGCATATGGGCAAGTGTATGGTCTGAAGTTGCAAACAGTCTCATGTTTAAGCTTGCTGTAATACGGAAAAATCTCTGGGCATCCCAAAGAGATGTACTTGCAGGGCAGCTCCAGTGACTCTGCAACCTTCTCAAGGGCTAAGCACCTGATATCTCCGAGCTCTTGTCTGCAAGTAGGGCAGCGATTATGCACCCTTGTCTTGCAAGTGGAACAGAGTGTGTGTCCATTATGACACTGTAAGAGAGAATATAATTAATCAGCCATTCATTATGCTCCATATCTTCTAAGAAATAAAACTATTTCCTTAACAGCTAGACACAATGTGATTCTTTCCGTGGTTCTACAGTGTTTACCCTCCATACACCGCAGGCAAAGTTCCTTTATGTAGAAGAGACATGAGATCATCAGCAAAGAGAACACAGATACTTTGTGGTGGTAAGTACGAAAAAAAATAAAAAGAAAAAGTAAATTTTTGACTTTTGAGACATTCAGAGCATGTGTTAAAGAGAATATTCACCAGTGAATTATAACTTTCATGAACTATCAACTTACATGACGGTAGATAAAACAAAATTAGAAAATTAGCAAAACCAAAATGCACATACTGCTCACTAGGTTTTCCCTTGCAACAGAAACTATCGCATAAGTCAGTATTGAGTTCCGATTCAACTTTGACAGCCAACAAAGCATACACAAAAAAGTTGGAACAATAGTTTCCGTTCTTAAAACAAACTTCTTGTATTTGATGATAAAATTATGTTTGAGCATTAATGAAACTAAATCTTCGATCCACCTTTCCCTCACAAAATGCACTCCCACCTGTCACGGGGATGATAATTGACTAACAACTTCAACATATTGCATTCATCCAGGCACCAAAAGCTTAGTGAAATGTATCATAAATGAAGAGAAACCAATAAACTGAAATAAGCTAGATACATGTAGCAGACCTGATGGATTGGTGGATACATAGAATTAGTACAAACGGGGCACTCGAGCAATTCATGGACGCTGGTGGGTGCCAATCCAGAGGCAACGACACCATGAATCTTCGAAGAAAACTGATGGGGGAGAGCATGCTGACTGTTTTGAGAAACTGCTAACTGCATCTCTTCATCCTCACCTCCATCTACTGAAGAAACACACTCCACACTATCCATTTCCATTGCAGCCATTTTGGTGTAATGAAGAAAAACTCAAGAACCCAGCTTCTTCTATATTTCTGATTTGATCCCAAGGATCTAGTCTTTTTGTTCTTCCCCCAAATTACAAGAAGCCCACTTCTAGAAGTTCAAACTTCACCAGAAAAATGGGATGCCCTAAATTCGTAATCAAATAAATCGCGAACCCCAAGAACCGACTTCGAGAAACTCAATCATTCACGGCAATCCCGCACTGAAACTCCGATCTTTGATAGAAATTGGAGATGCCCGCCACCAAAATACAAATTCTCGTGCGATAAAAATGAAGCCTTCTTGCCAAAACCCGACCTTTATTAATAATCTCGAAAACCTAATTTCTAAATTAAAGCATTCGCATGTATACCTGATTCTAACAGCGAAAGATAGCGATCTTCACGGAAATCTGAGATGGTCACTTCCGATATTCCAACCCTCAAATCGATTCACAGTTCCATTTTAATACTTTGCTTCCTTATTGATTATTTCCTTTCACTTTCTCTTGTCTCTTCTTTCCGGAAAAAGAAGAAATCAAAAGAATCTGAAAGAAAATGGTAGAGAATGAAGCAAAAATGAATTCAGAAGGGATTGAACAAAAGGATCATATCCTGGAAATGGGCAAGTGGTTCTCTCTCTCCGCGGATTTTGAGATGAGAGAGAAATGAGGATCGCCGTTCAATTTGAAACCAATTGATTTTATGCTGTCAATCTCACGGTTGTTAACATGGTTTTTGCTTCTCTTGTTTTTGCCTTCTTTTCTTTTCTTTTCTGAGTTGTATATTTGTTGCTAATATAAAAAATATAATACTCCTACAAATTTAAATATCCATCTCACCCCTAATATTTTCATTATATTTTGAATTCGACTTAGTTTTTAATCAGATAATAGTACCAATATTCTAACTCAAATAAATACAGAGATATATAAAATTCACACTAAATAGAAAATAAATTTGATGGTTTAAATTGATCATATTAACAATTTTGATTTAAAAATATACTCCCTCCGTCTCATATGAATTGTCCACTTTGCTTTTGGCACAATAATCAATTCAAGTAGAAATATAAGAAATTAATATTTTATTAGTGAGTGGGTATTATTTTTCCATTTTAGGTAAGTGGACAATTAAATGGGACGGACAAAAAAAGAAAGGTGGACAATTGAAGTGGGACGGTGAGAGTATTTAACATTTCAACAGTCGAGACTTAAGTTCAGTTTCAAGGTTTAATTTTTTTTTTTTTTTTTTTTTGATTAGCTTTAAAATGATACTGCATATTTATTAGCACCTTCAAAGATTCTCTATTATTACTATTATTATTCTGCAGGTCTCCAAAGTTTAGCAACTATAACTATGAATTTAGCAAATTATATCTAAATTACTTTTTTTAATCAAACTACAATATTCAAACAGTTAGGATTAAATAAAATTTGATATAGAACATTTTTAATTGTATGATATAACTCGTATAACCAACCAAACAAGTTCCAAGAAAAATAAAAACAGTACAAACAGCAATCGGAATTGGTAATCGTGGTTTGAGTATTTGCTGTCTCCATCATTACAAAAATCTTTTCTTAAAAAGGTGGAATTAATATTTGATGTGGGGAAGTGAAGGAAGCCTTTTGAATAATCTAATCTTCATTTGAAAAAGTTTCTTTAAAAAAAAAAATATTATATATATATATATATATATATATATAAATTAATAATGAAATGATTACAAATTGATTTTCTCTCCTATGTTTACTTATCTGGACTTTCACAAAATAAAAAACAAAACGCGTGGAGAAATTTTCATGCGGAGCCGAACGGAATGATTATAAGAAATTAGACTAGAATTGCATTGCGACGATGCGCGAAAAAAATATATAATTTTTTATTTTATTATAACATAATAATATTTTTAATGGTTATTTAATAATTTATTTAATATTTATCCATCAATATTAATATTAGTATAACTAATTTATACATTATATCTAATTACATGTATAAATTTAATATAAACAACCAAAAAAAACAAACAAAAATTAAATCTGTGAAAATAATACATCAATTTCAAAATGAATTCAAGTCTCATAATATAGTAATATATAAATTTAAAACTGAAAAGTTTAAGCGAATTAATTTTAAAACTAAAAGGTTCATTTAAATCAAATTTGTTAGTCTTACCCATAAAAACTACTTATAAAGTAATTGTTCTAATGTTAATATAACTTATCAAATAGAGATCACAAGCCAAAAAGTATAAGGGTAAGATTAAGTTGATGGTTGGATAAATAAATTTGATTTAAATGCTTAATGTTGGTTTCGAGATCAAACTGTGCAGCGAAAGGTTTTATATATGCAGCGGAAGTATAAAATAACAGTTGCACTGGTTGTTTAGCAGAGTATAGTCAGTTTTGTGTGTGGAAAGTTTAAGCTTAAGTCTCTGTTTTGGTTTAAGTCAGTTTCACAGTATATATGCTTCGATACTTGGACATGTATTGAAAGTTTCAAGAGTCAGTTTGTGAAATAGGAAAACAGATCAAGTATGAAAGAAAGCAATAAAGCAGCACACAAATATTTATAGTGTGGTTCGGACTACAATATCGTATATCCACTCTTTAGACCCAAGGTCTGGATAATTCACTAAGTAAATACAAGCCTCCTTACCATCTATACATAGTCTGTGGCACCTCCGTCCTCCGGTCAGATGTGGCACTCGCTTAGGAACTCCTTGTAGACTCAGTCTTCAGGTTGAAGTGGGGACGCACCCCGCAGCCTCCTTCCTGGTGGATGGATGTTTACTAATTCTTCCCAGAATGGTTGGATGTTTATACGTTCTTCCCAGAACTCAAGTGGTTGGCATACGCCCGTGATAATCAGAATCTCAGACTAAGAAACTGACTGCTATGAATATATCTCAGAAAGATATATTCACCAATAAGAGCTTTAGCTTAAAAGCTTCAGCCTCGTGCTAGGAGAAGTTAGCACGGTGGGTAACTTTAGTCGGAGACTCAAGTCTCGTGTTATAGAACACTGAAACTCAGAGAGTTTAGCATAGAGAGATGACCTGAAATTGCCCTTTGTCTTCTTGAGACTTACAGATTTTCAATTCAGTTCAGATAACCGTTTAAGGGTGAGAGGGCAGGTATTTATATAGAGGAGGACCTTTGGCATTTTGAATTTCTATCTGTTAGACACATAAATCCAGACGTTAGACTCATGGATTATATTGTCCAATCGTAGCCCATGCCTTAAGTCTCCCTTTCTACTCTGCCCTGTGTCAGTGTACTATACACTAACTTTATGCCAAACTCCTTTTCAGCCCGAGGAACCCAATTTGGATAACCTCGTACTGATTCACGCATTTACGAATGCATGAGTCTGACTGAGGCTCTTATACTGACTTTTGAAGGTCAGTATAGCTTAGCCCTCATACTGACTTCCACGGTCAGTATGGTAAATCCTCAGTATGGAAAACGCCCTCATACTGATTTCTCCGGATCAGTATGGAAATCCCTTAAACTGACTTCTCCTTAGTCAGTTCGGGAAAGCCCTCATATTGACTTCTCCTGGTCAATATGGATAGACCTTAAACTGAGTGCTCCAACACAGTTTTTGGTCAAGGCTAGGCGTGATGATAGTCAGTTCTCGAGCATTCTCTATTGCTCGGTCTTTAGCCTAAGTTTTATTACAACTCAATCGATCCTATACAAGGATTACAGTTTAGAACTCTAGAAACTGGAAAAACTAACTAAGATGACTTACATTCTTTGACCCACCAAAACATCAAAAGTAAGGAAGAATTTCTCTAACAAAAATCCTAACAATTTCCCCCTTTTTGGTGTGGTCAAAGCCATCTGGAACCTAAGCCGATGAGGTATGGATAACTTTAGAGTTTTTACAGTTTTGACAATTTGTCGCATAAACTCAAAAAAGTTCCCCCTCAATATCAGCTTTTTACTTAAGATCTTCTCCTTATAAACTTGGAGAGATATTTGCTCGATTGATTTTTCTAGTCAGTTTAGAGCAATTTAAATCTTAAGAAGGGGAGAGAGTCAGAAGTCTGCTGATTACACTGGATTGTGTAAGTTCAGCGTTTGAAGAACGAAGACCTTTGTTGGACAAAAAGATATTGTCATCACCAAGTCAATTTACTCTTTAAAAATTTTCATTACAAGTACAGGGATAAACAAACAAAAAAGAGCCTATTACAGAACTATTTTTCAAGTCTATACTAGGTTGCTTCCGATCTTCATGATGTTCTTCGATCTGGCTATTGTTGTAGTCCCGATGAACTCCTCATCCAAGAAAGACAGTTGAGACTGTTCTTGAAATCTCGTCTTCCAGGAGTTCTTAGACTAGGAAGCCATTGAGCCGTTGAGATGTGCTCCTTGTAGCAAAAGAAGCATATCTTTCATCTTAACGTCTCTAGAGGGGTGTATGCAATATGACATGCTTTACTTCCCTCATGTCGGCTTCAACAGCTCTACCACAGAGGTGACTTTTTAATTCCACCTCCGGTCTCCACTAATTCAACTTGCCCTGGTCTTAATAACTTTGTTTGTAGACCAGCTGCAGGGGATGATACGATCCACGCCGGAAGGTTTAGATCGCAGCCCATGATCTCGAACGGTTCGACTCAGACACAACACGGAAGCAAACTAAAATGGAATGATGGAAGGATCCAACACCTTTGGATTTGAAAACCTTCAAGTACCGTAGTCCATAATAAATCTCCTACGACCCAAGAAGCGAATTGATCCAACAACGAAGGATATATGCGAAGACACCACCAATGGATATGATTGTCCGATTGATTAGTCGAAATCAAAATCCTATGGATGAATAGAATTTTTGAAAAGTTTGAGCTTTCAGAAATAAAGGAGAAAACCTCACAAATTTTATTAAACTGAAAACTGAAAATTGTTCAATAACAAGGCCTATATATAGGCAACTCAAATCCTTAAGTAATAAGCTAATTAATTTCAAAAATTAAAGGGAATAAATTCGAAATTTAATTAAATAAGGCCTAAACATGTTGGCCCAAAGTAACTAAATAAATTAAACTAAGCCCAATCGTTACACATAATTAAATTAATAACTTTTGGGCCTTCGTTTAATTATTCCAACACCATCTAATCCTTGGAATTATTTGCAGCCCAAATGCCTTTAACCAACAAACTCAATCCAACCCTCAAAGTCCTTGCTCGAGCTCTAGTCATCGGCCCACTCAGAATGTAGACTGGATCGTCTCTCACAGCTTCTACTTGGGCTCCATCAGGGAAAGAATTGACTGTGCCCTACAAGAGCATGTTGGCACGTCACTTTGGGACATTGAGCAGTGTATCGGGGAAAGAGCTTGGATTTTCAACTTTCTTTTGCTCCTTCCCAGTACGAAGACGACTACTGTATCCCAACCTCTGATGTCTTATGCACCTCTCATACTTCTTTTCCCCCTCTTTGACCGCACCCAAAAAGGGTGGTGAGTTTATGTCTGGAGGCTTGGGTTCTATCACCATTTTCCCAGATCTAAGGGGAGTTGTGGTTGAAGTATAAACTTGGAAGGAAGGGTTCGACAATGGAGATTTTGGAGAAAAGTTTTTATTTCTTTCACAAAGGAAACAAAATGAACCCTATTTAGCAGAGAGAAAGATCATTTAAATGAGGTAGGTGTACCTTATGACCTTTCAGTTTCTTAATATTTGGCGACGATTGAGATACATTGCCTCGTGATGTGCATTTCAGATTTGACTAGAGCGACGTGGGAAGGAGCGTTATCCACGTGTCAGAATCTGATTCATCGATGCAAGATACACATTAATAGCAATGTAACCGCAATGATCCCCTTTGGAATTCAAAATCCCACCTTTCAAAATTCCAAATTGACTAAGAGATAATTCCTAAACTGAGAGTTGGCACTCAGTTTAATTCTGCATCCGTTTTTCAGATGTCTTCTAAGTACGAACCCGAAACTTGGTTTCTCTTCATCAAGTCAGTTTGAAGCTTGAATGAAGGTAAGCTTCTGTTTCTTTGGATGCCCTGATGAGTCGCTTCTTCGTATTGAGTAGCACATCGAGTTTGTGAAAACTGAGAGCTTGGACTCTGTTTTATTTGGCATTACTCTTCTTCAATAAGGACTTCATCAATTTCCAGTAGACCCAGTTTATACAAAGCTCCTTAAATCTGGTCTCTGGGAGAGGTTTGGTGAAGATGTCAGCTAGTTGATCTTCAGTTCGGATATACTCAACTGAAACATCTTTCTTTTCGACATGGTCTCTAATGAAGTGATGCCTCATGTCGATGTGCTTTGTTTTGGAATGATGAAGTGGGTTCTTTGTGATGCACATTGCATTGCTGTTATCACAATAGATCGATACACACCCAGTTTCTACATCATAGTCAAGCAATTGTTGCTTGATCCAAAACACTTGAGCACAACAGCTTGCTGCAGCAACATACTCAGCTTCAGTTGTAGACGTGGCAACTGAGTGCTGCTTCTTGCTGAACCAACTTACAAGCTTGTGACCTAGGAACTGACATGTTCCAGTTGTGCTCTTCCTGTCGATTCTACATCCTCCAAAATATGAATCTGAATAAGCATTGAGAGTCAGCTCGTCAGATTTTGGGTACCAAATACCTAATGAATCAGTTCCTTTTAGGTATTTGACTATTCTTCTGGCAGCCTCCATGTGCAACTTCTTTGGATTGGCTTGAAATCTCGCACATACCCCAACTGAGTAGGAGATGTCTTGCCTGCTTGCAGTTAGGTACAAAAGTGAGCCAATAATGCCTCTGTATGCTGTTGGGTTGACTGTCTCGCCTCGCCTTTTTTATCAAGGTTAATCTGAGCACTTGGGCTAATCGGAATCCTCAAGGGCTTGGTCTTTCCAGAAAAAACTTGCTAATCAAGTACTTGGTATATTTCTTCTGATAGATGAAGATTTCTCCTTCGGATTGAATTACTCGGAGACCTAAGAAATAGGTCAGTTTGCCCATCATGCTCATCTAGAAGTTGCTTTGCATCAGTTTGGCAAACTTTTCGCACATCTCCAAGTTTATGCATCCAAATATGATGTTGTCGATGTATATCTGTACCAGAAGAATGTCTGATCCATCCTTGATTATGAGCAGAGTGATGTCGATCTTGCCTTTCCGGAAACCATTCTTGAGGAGAAACTGAGACAACATCTCATGCCAAGCTCTGGGTGCTTGCTTCAACCATAAAGAGCCCTCCTCAGTTTGTAAGCTTGGTTTCCTTCTTCAAACAGGGGGCTGTTCCACATATACTTCTTCTTTCAGCTCCCCATTCAAAAAGACACTCTTCACATCCATCTGGAAGACTGTGAAGTAGTTGTACGCTGCATAAGCAAGGAATGAGCGGATTGCTTCAAGTCTGGCCACTAGAGCAAAAGTTTCATCAAAATCAATTCCTTCACATTGAGCATATCCATTTGCTACCAGTCTTGCTTTATTCCTTACTATATTCCCAGTTTCGTCTCTTTTATTCTTGAAGACGCATTTAGTGCCGATAACTGACTGATGAGTAGGTCGGTCTACTAAGTAGTAGACCTCATTTCTCTTGAATTCAGCAAGCTCTTCTTGCATTGCATTGATCTAGTCAGTTGACTTCAGAGCATCTCCAATTTTCGTCGGCTCTGACTCCTGAGATATGAAACAAGTCAGTAGTGCACTTCCTTGTCTCGTGTGAACTGAATTGGCAATATTGTCAAGCATGGCTTCCTCAGGACGGTTTCTTAACCATTTCAGCTTTTGGAGCAGGGTAACTTCAACAGGTTGAACGAAATCTTCAGAATACTCAGTACCGTCTGTTCTCGATACTAGAACTTGAAATAAGTCACTTTGACTGGAGTTTCCTTCTCTAGTAATGACTCCCTTATCCTGGTTTCCTTGGTTTTCTTGAGACACATAAGGTTGGACATCTTCAGGATGAGCATTTTCATCTTCAGTAAGGTCAGTTTGAGTTGGTGACTTTGTTCCAGTTTGACCCTCAAGCTGAGCTCTGTTTTGATCTCCTGAAGTTCCCCCTTGATTGATGTTTGGGTGCATCGTTAATGAGCCAAAGGCTCTAGCTAGGTTGATCGCAGTACTGGCCTCATCATCTGGAACACTTATGTGATCATCTACAGATTTGGTTTGAGAAACTTGATTTTGATCTTCTTTATCAGTACTCAGTTTCTCACACCCATTGTTGACAACAGGATCACCAAGTTCCTATTCTTTAGAGGTTCTGCGCACTAAAATAGACTCATCAAAAACAACATAACATGTTACTTCCACAAGTCTGGTTGTCTTGTTGAGTGCTCTGTATCCCTTGTATGAAGGATGTCCAAATCAAAGGAACACTCTTTCATCAGCCTTGGGAGTAAAAGTATTCAGTCTCGACTTTGTTAGGTATTACTGTTGTAATCCCACCTTAATTTGATGTTTTGATGCGTCAAAACTATATACCAAAGTCTAGGCCTTAGAGTATTACCTCAGGTAATCCTTGTATAGGATAATCGAGTTGTAATAGTCTAGGAAGAATGATATCATAAAAATTGTGGAACAGTTTTGAAGAAGACATCATTCTAACAAGATAACTGTTGAGCATACAAGATGAAGACATCCAGAGCAGATCAAAGTCACAAAAACTGCGCAGACAGTTTTTCCTGCCAAAGTCTGGATACTCAAAGAAAACTGTTGAGAGGCGCTCACAGTTTCAGGTCAAGATAGTTTTGCGTCTAAGAATGCGTACGAGGCAAGTGTCAAGCAGTTGTAGAAGATCATTGAGGAAGTCAATAAGAAAAGACATACACTACTCATTTGTGACTGGTGTACAACGTTGTTTGAACGTCTGACACATCAAGTACAAGCTACTCTGAAAAGTTGGTCGATGCAGAAGAGATATCAGAGAGGAAAGTGACTTTTTACAGAGAAGAATGGACTATGATTGGACATTCTTCTCTATGTCTCTACCGGCTATTTTCTGGGTCTCCACCTATAAATAGCAGGAAATACAGAGACATAAAAACCTTTGCAAAAATCTTGTGCCAAACCTCTGAACAATCTCGCACATTTGAATCTCCGACACACCAGCCTCTCTACAGAAGTTAAAGCTCAATGTATTAAACACTTTCAAGAGAGAAGGCATTAATATCGTGGTTCATTTATTGAACACGAAGAATTTATTGCTTATAGAATCTTTAGAGATTCATCGTGTTACCTTGGGTACACGAGGATTAAGTCAGTCGACTTAATCTACCTCTTTGGTGTTCTTATTCTTTGAGTAAGAACATAGCAGCCTGCTCTTGCAAAGGAAGAGTAGGTTATTACGGGCAACTGCCAAACTGTGAAAGTTCTGGGAAGAACTCAACCATCCAACCTACCGAAGGAGGAAAAGGGAGGTTTGTCCTCAGTCCAACTTCGAGCCGGTTTACAGAGAAGACGCAGAGCCTTCGACGGACTGAAGAAGGAGTGAATTACAGCTGCCTGGGCGAGTGATCCTTTGTGCTGTGGACGGAGGTATCTACAACAACTGGCTATAGATCATGAGGAGTGTATTTTCATTGCTTAGTGAATTACCGGATCAGATATCTGAAGAGTGGACATAGGACTTAAGGCTCTGAACCACTATAAATATCCTGTGTCGTTTACAGCTTTATTAACTTACTCACTTTAAAGTTTTCTAGTTGATAAACACTCATTTTGTGCATTTTGCTGATGTGAATCTGCTGACTATTTGCCTTAGATTAGATCATTAAGTGATATTTCTGTGCCGTATTCATATTCTTTTAGGAATTATTACGTTTGGTTTGGTTTTTGGTTGTTTATGTAGGTTTCACGCACAATTGAGCAGTTTACAGGATATGACAGAGTACCATGGAGCCAATCGATGTTCGTTTGCATTAGGAAGAGGAAGAAGTGAGAAAAGATTGAACCCAAATACGTTTTAGGCCAAAATTCAATGGAAACTCATACCGAAAGCAATTGATGTTCAAAGAAGCATTCATGAATTCCTCCACACATAGAATTCGAGCTAATGGAGCATATCAATAGATAGATCTTCGAGTTAGCTTTCCAATGCAACTGGAATCGGGTCAATCGGGGTTTGGAAGCAAAAGTTATGGCCAAAACCGTGAGACTGCGCACATTCGTGACAAGAACGGCGACCCAGATTACAAAAACGGCGATCGCCGTTTATGCTTCTGGGTCGCCGTTTTCGTAATTTTCACAATTTTCCCTTCGTGACAGGAACGGCGACCCAGAAACATAAACAACAATCACCGATCATGTTTTATGGGTCGCCGATCGGGTTTTTTGATGAATTTTTGGCCCAAATCCCATATCTTTTCAGATTTGAAGAAGATAAGTATAAATAGAGCCTCCCAAGTCATAAATTCGACCCTTCCTCATTATTTTAGACCCCTTCCTCATTATTTTAGAGTTTTTAGAGTTGGAGAAAGTCAGAACGAAGCAGAATCTAAAGAACGAAGATTGAAGACTTGGGATTGAAGACCACGGGTTTTTGGTTTCATGTTTTCCATATTTTTGCATCTTTTTTTCTCTGTTTTTATGGAACTTAGTATGATTGGCTAAGTCCTCTGTGGATTCTAGGGTATTGAAACTTGTTGACATTCATTCCATCGTTTATATGATTTGATTTTCCTTTTCCATTGATGTTTTAATTACGACTGGGGTTTTCTATAATTACAAGATATTGGCCATTGATTGTAATTTGAATTGGTAATTTTTGAACCGAGAGGTCTAGATTATTGATTAATATGCAGAGTAATTAAATTTGATTAGTCAATTGTCCGAGAGGAATTTGAACTGTTAAAGGGTTTTAAAATCTAAGGTTTTATCAAGAGTAAAAGTCCTCTTGCGCATCCGAGAGGAGTCACTAGGTCTTTTATTTCCAAGTTATGGTTTAGAGTCCGAGAGGATCACCTGATAACATAATTGAGATTAACTCACGTTTTTGGAAATTAAATTGGAATTGAATTATATAAATGATTTTTTGATTGTTCTTCAAAGTTGATTACCCTGGAATCCTAGTTTCTCATATTTTCTTCACTCGATCTTTTTAGTTGTCTTTTTAATTAATTACTTTTCAAACTACCTAGTCTAAATAGTAGTAAGATATTTGCGTTTTAGATAGTAGTAAGATATTTGCGTTTTAGTGCTTGATTATATTTCGAGCCTGCAATCCTTGAGTTCGATAATTTATTACTTGCCTCTGCAGTGATCTGTACACTTGCAGTTTTAGCGTGTTGAAAAATACGCTATCACTAGCATATCTTGAAACCTTCAACACTTGTCTCGTAAGTGTTAAAGTGTATGAACTGTTAACTGCTCATAACTGCAAGACTGTTAAAATAATCTGCTGGCTAACTTGAATTGTATTTCTAAAACTGCTAAGTAAAAAGTGTGTCGATAGTTAGCTGAATTGCCTAAGTTAGAGTGCATTTATCAGATTTAATACTTCTGCAGCACATTATACGTACTCTGATCTGGGACCAACAAGTGGTATCAGCGCAGGTCGGTCTTTCTAGACTATCCTGTTTTGAGTTGTCTAAGACCGGATCCGTACTTCCTTACACTCTAACTGTTTGTTTAAGTGTGATTAGCGAGAAGATGATCCTAAGATAATAATGAGCTATCCAAGCCTTCCCAAATACAACCCAGATAAGTTTGAAGTATGGAATAAGAGGTGTCTCATTCAGTTGAGAGCTCAACATCCAGAGATGGATGAGGTTCTAACGAATGGACCTCTAAAAATCCAGATGCCAAAAGTCGTCCTCGCCGTAGGAGATGCTCCAGGCGGTATTCAAATGATAAATAAACCTATGGAGGACTGGACACATGAGGACAGGAAACGCCACCAGGTTGATCACATTGCGCAGGAAATGATTATACAATCCCTTCCAAATTCTCTCATGGATGCTGCCGTGGAGCACAACACAACCAAAGAACTCTGGGACTGGATCAGCGACCTCACAAAAGAAACAGAGGTGATGAAGCACAACAAGAAGCAGGTTGTTGTTGAAAAATACGAATCTTTCTAGATGCTACCAGGTGAAACAATAAAGTCGATGGAAGCAAGGTTCAACACCATCGTCAGCGAGATGAAAAGTCTTGGTAAAGATGAAGATGTGGACAATATGAATGCTAAAATTCTATTAAAATTGCCGAAGGAGGATTGGTTTGTCAAAACCACCAGTTTGAAGACCATGGATCTCTCCAAAATGACCACCAAATACTTGTTTGCCGAACTTCAAGCCCATGAATGGGACATCCAGATGGCAAACATGAATGAAGCTGCTCGAACACCAAATTTAGCAGCTGATGGTGATGCAGCCTTCTTTGTGAAGAGAGATTTTCAAAGGCGCTCAAAAAGGCCAGTTTACTTCGAGAAAACTACCTATCAATCACCAGCGAAGGACGCCTCCAACGCAGTTCAAAAGACAGAAACTGAACTGTCAATTGCCAAACTGGAGGAACAGTTGAGGAACCTGACCACACTCCTTGAGAAGGCAAAAGGAAAAGTAAAGGAAGCTCAGTCCAGTGAACAAAGGTTCACTGATATGTGTGTAATTTGCATGATTTTTGGGATGTGAATTGAATGTATTGGTGAGAATTTGGTACACAAATCACACACATATCTCTTCTTTTCTTGATTTTCCTTCACTTGGTGTTTTGGAGTTGTTTTGTGTGTGCAGGATGTGAAAAAGGTGAAAAAATGCGAGTTTTGGAGCTAAATTGAGGCCAAGGGCGAAGCACATCCCGTTAGGGACACACACCTCCCGTTCGGGACAAGAAAAAAGGAAATTGCCGAAAAGTCGAAGCCGGTCCCGTTCGGGACGGCTTGGTCCCGCTCGGGACCCATGCTCGGGAGGCTCCAGTGCGTTCGGGATACATCATATAGGCGTGAATTCGAGAGATGGTGTGAGAAGTCGTAGCAGATTCCGCTCGGGACCATGTCGTCCCGCTCGGGATCGATCGGGGTTTTCTGGCAATCAAGTTTTCTCCTCCTGCTCGGAATGGAGTTTTTCAAAGGCAGATCCCGCGCGGGATGGAATAACTGAAGCTGCGGGTTTCACACCTATAAAAGGCCAAAGAATTCCACATTTGAGGGGTTCGACTTTTGAAAACCCTAGAGAGACTAAGGCACAATCAGAGGCGATTTTCACTTCCGGAAAGCTGGAAATTGAAGGTGGAAGGAAGGATTCGAAGCAAGATTGAAGATTCATCATCAATTCCTAAGCTTCTTTACTCTACTTTCTCTTCTATGTTCTACTTTGTGGTTTTGACGAATTCCATTAGAATTATGAGTAGCTAAACTCATTGTTGAGGATTTGGATGTGATTGGGATGATTTGAATATTGTTTGGATTTGGATTATTGAAGTTTTTCAAGGTTTTGATTATTATTGTGGATTCAATTTGTGTTCCTTTCATGATTGATCACCATGTGTTGGAAAGTATGCCTCAATGAATTAACTTGATAGGTTTGTGCATTAGAGGGGATTGCAATAATAATTAGGTATGATTTCACTTAGAAGATAAGTGAATTGGTATCTAGGTCAATGAGTTTGTGTGCTTTTGGGAGTTAATTGAGATTAATATACCTAGACTTAGGTTGAGATTTCAATTAGTCAACGGTTATTGCACCGGTACTAAGGGTTGTAACTAGAATTTGATGAACCGACCATTCTATCTATTGAAATTGGTTCGTGAGAGTGACAAGTCCAAACATATTCATAATCTACTCCCAATCCATCCTATATTCCTCAACCATTCTCCTTTGGAATTTACTTAGTTGAATTGAAGTTTATTTAATTGTTTTAATCGATAATTTCATGTTAGATAGTTGGAATTTGATATTCAAAGTATTTTATCGCATCTAGATATTAGGTTTCAAAATCATACTTTTACTTGAATAACGGGCGAATTGAGTCTTCGTGTTCGATAATTTTTACTTGATAAAAA
Source organism: Plectranthus barbatus (assembly GCA_026898455.1). NCBI lineage: Eukaryota > Viridiplantae > Streptophyta > Magnoliopsida > Lamiales > Lamiaceae > Plectranthus > Plectranthus barbatus. Next base: position 56,252 of record JAPKLW010002081.1, read on the forward strand.
AAACTGCAATCATTCACCAAGAGAGATCCACGTACATGCTACGAGTGCAACTCTCCTAACCATCTGAAGTATGAATGCCCTCAAGTCTCTCAAGAGGAGAGAGACAGACTGGAGAAGATGTTCGAGAGGAGAGCATCCAAAGCTGTCGCCCAAACAATGCTCACAAGAACTAAAGTGCAAGACGTGCCAGACCATGACGATGGTTACTACACGTTTGAAGAAGAGAAGGACGAGGAAGCATTTCATGCTTAAATGGCAGCCATTGATGGAGATGTTACCGATGAAGAAGAAAGCGCTTCAAACCGCGAAATCCTGGTAACAACAAATCTCCCCTCACCTAGTGTATCTTTATGTTTTGGTATAAATTCTGAAACATGTCACTCAAGTACAGAGGATATCTCACTTAAGAAAATTATTAAAGAATTCGAAAAATTTCATGAAATTAAGGACACACTAATTAGTGAAAATGCCTCACTGAAATCGGAAATTCCAGTTTTGACAAATGAAGTCGAAAGAACTAGGTCTTTTAGTGAGGAATTAAATTATTTAAGAGAAGAACACGTTAAATTATTTAAAGATTTTCAAAATGTGTCAAAGGAACGTGATTCTTTAAAGAAACTTGAGCATGCTGAATGTAATTGTTCTTTTAAAAGAAGCTCGAAAAAAATTGAGTGAGATTCTGAGTGTTCAAATAACTCCATCCGATAAATTCGGACTTGGATTTATGGAATACCATAATAAAGAGGAAGTCTTGAGCAATCATAATCCCACCTTAGGAACTGAGGATACTCATTTAGGCTTTGTCAAAGCGAGACTCAGTTCAGGTACTTTGTTGGAAAAGGAACATGTAACCTCCAAGAAGCCAGTAAATCAAAATGTCAAGACCAAATCCTGGTCAAAAACTGAACTGGAATCTCAACAGAATGCTAACACAGTTAGAAAACAGGATAAGCAAACTGTCATGAGGAAAACTGACCTTCCCTCAAAACTGGATAAGAAAAATGTTCCCCATGCAAGGAATCCAGTTTTACCAACAAGAACGACTAAGCAACATGCATATGTTGCAAGGAAGTCAGTTCGACAATCGAAAATTAATCCGAGAAGCTATGATAGAACTGTTGTTCATCATACTTACCATCCGAATAGGGGGAACAACTATTCAAGGCCAGAGTCTAGACAGTTTTATACTCAAAAGACTGTGATGGCTACACACCTGAGAAAAGTTTCTGGAAACTCTTTCCAGAACAGTCACTTCTGAAAGAGTTCACAGATCACACCCTTAAATATCATGCATCCACACAACACACATCTTTTTAGTAGAAAGGCTAATCATAATCAGAATGGTGATTTAGTTTCACAAACTGTGAGAGTGAAACAAGTGTGGATACCTAAAGGTTGGATCCATATAACTAACCTTGCAGGACCCAAAATGATTTGGGGACCTAAATAATTCTTTCTTTGTTGCAGGGTACGAGTCCGCTAAAGAAAGAAAAGACCTGGATATTAGATAGTGGGTGCTCAGCTCACATGACAGGAGAAAAGAGATTGATCAAGAACCTGGAAAGGTACGAAGGAGTAACAGTCAGCTTCGAAAACAAGGCCACGGGTCAAGTGATTGGAAATGATACGTGGAGCACAATGGAATAATCATTCAGAACGTATCCTTGGTCACTAATCTGAAGCACAATCTTCTCAGTATAAGTCAACTGAGTGAAAGTGGCTATATTGTCAGATTTGAAAAATTAGAATGTCAAATAATAGACAAAGAGTGACACAAGATCATAATCAGAGGAATCAGAAGAGGAGGTCTATATAATGTAGATTGGTCCAGTGGAGAAAGAGGGACATGCCTCATAGCAATCAATTCATCAGAAGGCTTAAATTGATTGTGGCACAAGAGACTTAACCATCTGAACTTCAACTCGATCCGACTTCTGGCGAAGCATAATCTAGTTGAAGGACAACCACAGAAGAAGTTCCAGAAAGAAGGAGTATGTAAAGCTTGTCAGTTCGGGAAACAGAAAAAAGCCTCCTTCAAGATGAGGCTAGTCACAACGAGCACAGAGAGAATCTTGGAGCTGCTTCACATGAATTTGTTTGGTCCAGTCACCCCACCCACAATTGGAAAATGAAGATACACATTAGTGGTTGTTGACGACTATTCAAGATATACTTTGATGGTGCTGCTCAAATCCAATGATGAGGTCAAAATTCATCTACCAGAACTGATCAACTGTCTTCAGAATGACAAAAGGATTAAAAGTGAAGAGGATAAGATCAGACAATGTAACTGAATTATGCAATGGACCTCAAATGGACTTCTGCGCTGAGATAGGAATTGGTCATGAGAAGTCTGCGCCAAGAACTCTTAAGCAAAATGGCCTCGCTGAGCGAAGGAACAGGACTCTCAAAGAAGCAGTGAGAACCATGATAGCTAAAACTGACATTGGAAAGGGATTCTGGGAAAAATCCCTTGATGACAGCCTGCTACACTCAAAACAGAAGTGCATTCAACACGAGGCTTCACAAGACTCCCTATGAGATATACAATGGTCTTAAGCCTTCTATAGCTCATCTTTGTGCTTTCGATTCTCCATGTTATATTCACAATAATGGGAACTTTAAGTTGAGTACCTTCAGCCCTAAGGCTGATGAAGGTGTGTTCCTTAGATATGGACACCCTTCATATAAGGGATATACGGTATTCAACAAGACAACCCAGTTTGTGGAGATAACATGTCATGTTGTTTTTTATGAAGCTACTCTAGTGCGCAGGACACTCCAAGAACTGAGTCTGGAAAATCATGAGATCAATGATGTCAACGTGGAACCTAAAAATGATCTTGATCTTAATCAGACAGTTCCTCCGACTAGATCTATGAGTGATAACTTTGAGACTCCGGTTTCCTTGGCTGAACTCCAAACAGCCGAGAGGGCCGATGATGAAAATGTCATCGCTGAGGCCTTAAAGAACACAAACATAGACGATTCGGGTGAAAGAAAGCCTCCTGAAGCACATAATGCAGTTTTGGAAGCAAAGCAGGGTGACCCCAAGGAAGTCAACCTAGAGGACACCAAGGAAGAAAACTCTGTTGACGAGCCAACTGCTGTTCAGAATTCAGAAGCAGACCAGAACACAGTTCCCGAACAAGGAGATGAAGGAGCCTCTGAAGAAAAGGAAGAAACAGTTCCAAAATCTGATGCTGAACCATCTCAAGAGGAACATCCTACAGTTTCTGAAGATCCAGCCGCCCGTACTGAAGTCGTACCAGTAAAGAAATCTAGCTGGTTAAGAGATCATCCCAAGGAAGCCATCCTTGATGATATTGGAAATCCTGTTCGAATCAGACAAGGGACAACATTGATGTCTTGCTTCTTATCTCAGATCGAACCAGTAAAGATCACAGAAGCTCTTCAATCTACAGACTGGATAAATGTGATGCAGGAGGAACTAAATGAGTTCACTCGCAACAATGTGTGGTATCTTGTGGATCGACCTACACATCAATCTGTGATTGGTACCAAGTGGGTCTTTAAGAATAAAAGAGATAAGACCGGTAACATTGTTCGAAATAAGACAAGATTGGTTGCAAAAGGATATGCTTAATATGAAGGGATAGACTTCGATGAGACGTTTGCACCAGTAGCCAGACTGGAAGCAATTCGACTATTCCTAGCATATGCAGCCTATCACAACTTCATAGTTCTTCAGATGGATGTGAAGAGTGTCTTCATCAATGTCAAATTAAAGGAAAAAGTCTACGTCGAACAACCCCCAGGGTTCGAGCAAGGAAATCAAGTCTACAAGATGAGAAAAGCTTTATATGGATTAAAGCAAGCACCTAGAGCATGGTATGAAACTCTTTCACAGTTTTTGTTCAAAAGTGGATTTGAGAAAGGTGCAATAGATCGAACAGTATTCAAGATAAAGGATGGAGAGGACATCCTACTTGTTCAGATCTATGTAGATGACATCATCTTCGGAAGCAAAAATACCAAGTTATGTGACAAGTTTGCCCAACTAATGCAGAACAAATTTCAGATGAGCATGATGGGCAAGATGACATACTTTCTTGGTTTGCAAGTTGATCAGTCTGACAAAGGGATATTCATAAGTCAGAAGAAGTACACTCAAGACCCGATCAACAAATTTTGTCCAGAGAAGACAAAATCACTAAGGATTCCTATGAGCACCAATTCTCAGATCACTCTCGATGAAGAAGGAGAACCTATCAACCCGATAGCTTGTAGAGGAATAATTGGATCCTTACTATATCTAACTACCAGCCGACCAGACATATCTTATGCCGTGGGAGTATGTGCAAGGTTCCAGGCGAATCCGAAGAAATCTCACATAGATGCGGCAAAGAGAGTTGTAAGATACCTCAAGAGTACAGAGTCTCTAGGTATCTGGTATCCCAAAACTGATGGAATCATGTTGAATAGATTCTCTAATTCAGATTTTGGAGGCTGCAGAATCGACAGAAAGAGCAAAAGTGGAACCTATCCGTTTTTAGGACATAAACTGATCAGTTGGTTCAACAAGAAACAACATTCAGTGGCTACATCAACCACAGAGGCAGAATACGTAGCAGCAGCCAGCTGTTGTGCTCAAGTGCTTTGGATAAATTAGCAACTTAAGGACTATGGAATAGATACAGGATGCGTTCCTATATACTGTGATAGCAACACCGCAGTTTCTATTTCGAAGAATCCAGTTCTACATCCAGGACGAAGCACATTGATATTCGTCACCATTTCATCCGAGACCATGTCGAGAAGGAGGATGTCTCGGTGGAATATATTAAAACTGAAGACCAGTTAGCGGATATATTCACCAAACCGCTACCTAAGGCTCGTTTTAAAGAGCTATGCATCAAACTAGGTCATCTAGAGTTTGATGAAGTCTCAAGAGAAGGAGACGATAAGTGATCGGTGCAACAACTGTTATTTGTACTTGATTGAGATGGTGATTAAGTCAATTACAGTTTGTTAAATGTCTGTAGTTTGCTGAAGACATACAAAAAGGAAATAAGAGTTCTTTCATTGAAAATGGATACAGGAAGACAAGTCATCCATACACAGTCAATGCATGGTACATGGAGTTCGCATCTATGGGAAGTAAGAGGAAGCACACTTCGAAGGATAAAAGTCGGTGTCAATCAGCCTTGTCCCATCTTCCGTAAGGAAAGGGAACTGTCTCTCAATGAGCCAGCCCAGTTGCATACCGTATGGGATGGTAACCACAGGAAGATTTTGAAAGGCAGTTATCAGGCGGTTGAAGATGAAGCAGCCTAATCTACGTCAGCCTGATCTTCAAATGCCATCATAGCCTTCCATACCAACGGTGAAAAATGAGTAGTCTGAGAAGGGTGACAGACTATCATTTGGTTGGTTATGTCAAAAGTCGCCTTATAACGCGACTTGAGGAAATTGCTGGATACAGATGGGTGGAATTTAACCTCCGCCACTCTCCACCGTTGCCATGCTGACTACTCAGAACCCACGACATTCTGAAGATAGTCTTGGACAAGGATGCCGCCCTGCTTAAGTCCAAACTCAGCAGCAAGAGAATCAGCAGTAAAAAGGAACCCCACATCATTGAGATTGAAGTAAATCTCATTCTCCGTTACCATGGAATTGTAGGCAAGCACCTTCAATAAATATTTATGAAAGGCGCAAGGTTCCTTACCCAAAAATGATCCGATATCGTTGGCCTCCAATTTTTCAAACACCTCTTTAAAGATGGCGGGTGTACTCCAGTTCTGTCGCCAGAATCCACCGAAATCCAGGATCTTATTACGGTATACAGAGATGTTCAAAATATCTCTCATCATCTCAGGAAGAGGATCCATTTTTTTGGGGAAGCAGAGAGACTTGAACGAATATGAAGTGATGAATCTTACTTCATGTCAAGAGAATTTATTGAAATTTTTGCACAAGGATCGATGAATCAAAATTAAAGGCTCTGCATCTCATTACTCCAGAATAGACGTAAGGACAAGACCTACAGAAAGCTAAAGGAGTAGACTAAGCATGAAATTAGTCCCTCAACGTATGACTACGATCTCAAGGCTACATATTTCATCACCGAAGAAGGAAATTCAGATTCTGGAAATTCGAAAGTATGAATCATTTAAGTGCATACAGGATACAGTTAATGAAACTGCCTTGTCATACTCTGATTTTTAGGACTGAAAAGGATAAAGCTTCTTCATTTCATAAACCCGAGGAACATTACAAAAGGTCTACAATGTACAAAAGACAAGAAGAGACTATCCTAGTTAATGAGAGGGACGAGGTCTCGGGGAATGGAAGTAGGAATCCCTGAGGTTGGTTGGGCCCTGTGTAAGGGATGGGAACTTCTGCTCCAGGAGCCAGCTCAGCTGCATCCCATAAGGAATTGGAACGTTTGGGTAAGGTTCCAAAGAGTCCCGCACCTGGTCGAAGACGAATGCCGCCCAGTCCACCTCAGCTTCGTCCTCAAAGGCCATCATTCCGTTCCAGACAGCCAAAGAAAAATCCAAATCCAGCAGAGAGTTGCCAACGATCATGTGGTTGATTATATCAAAACTACTCTATATCTTGTCATCAGCTCATATGCCGAGGCCCTTGGGTGGAAATCAGCATCAACCGCTCTCCATCTGCGCCAGGCAGACCATTCAGGGGCTGTCACACCTGCGGAACATTCCACAACTGGAGTGCGATCTCGGGGGAGCCCAAAATTCTTGGAGAAGGAATCAGGTGTCCAGTGAACCAGTTGACCATCGACGATGCCGATGATCTCCCCCTCCCCTGAGATGATGCTGGAGTAGACAAATGTCCTTAGGACATTCTTCTGAAACTTTTGAGGTCTCACGCTTACAAACCTCTCAAGGCTGTTGGCTCGCAGTCCCCTCATTACTTCGTCATAAACCTGTGGTTCAGACCCATACTCAACCTGCAGCCCAACTCTATGGAAGATTTTGTTACGATAAATGGAGATATCTTTTGAAGAATTCATGGCTGCGAATGGGTACAGTAGGATCAATTATCTAAAATATGGAGGTTGATGCTGGTAGTACCTACGTGAAGTGATATTTATGGGATTAATCGTACGATGATCGAGATGATATTCTCCTATTTAAATGAAGGGTACGACATTCCAAGAATTTACAATGATTCGTATCTATACTCAGAATCTGAAGAGTCGTGACTTGAATATTCGACAATTGTCGTAAGAAATTTTAATCTAAGCCATGTGATGGATTAGATCAGCAATTTGCATATGTCAGCTCATGATAGAGAATGAGGCTACGATATTATGGGTTATGTCAAAATTCTCAAGAACTGATTGAACACTGCGAGAAGAAAACTGTCAAGATCATCATGCTATATATAAAAGGGAGAAACTGTCTCTCCATGCCAAGGAAGTAGCAACTCAGTTCTCTATTAAGATATAGCATTTGGATCATCTCATGCATTCTTGTTGAAGCTTATGGAGAGAGAAAACTGGCGAAAGCATGTCCCACTTCTTCAATTGCCATGTAGATCTCAGCGACACGCCGCATTAAATGCAGAACAACACGAAGGCGTATTACCCGGAGCCACGTCAATCCTTCCTTACGCTGCTACACGGAGTGCCAGACGACACGAACAGGCACTGAGGTCAGCATTAATCACAACCATTCAAGCCAAAAAGGAATCTCAACCTATGATTTTTCTCTCGATCACAAAAAACTCGTAAACCCATCCTGTCGATGTCTTGATTACTCCACTCCCTGCCTGACAATCAGTCAAGCCATCTAAAAATCCCAACACCAGAATTTCTCAAATCAACCACATTCCATCTCTAGTTCATGCCAAAAGGGAGAAACCAAATCATGGATACCAGCACCTATGATAATCCAGAAAAGCTTGTCATCACCGAGGAGACCTCTCAGGATGAACTATTTGATATAGTTGAAAACTCCAGCACCATTGATCGACAGCTTCTGATATCTCAAGTCGTGAAGGAGAAAATTCTAAATTGGAAGAATTTCCTCTCGATCACTGCAGACGAGACAATTGCTCAAGAAATTGCTGGAAAGCTCCTCATAGAGAACTTAACAAAGTCCTTAACTGCATGTCCTCGAAGGTTCAATCCAAATTGGGTCGTTGAATTCTACGAAAATGCTACCTTCGATGATAAGGATGACACTTTCTTTTTCACTACAGTTGAAGCGAAGAAGATAAAAGTCAATCCGGATCTTATTGCTCAACATCTACATCTACCGAAGACAGGGGCTCATATCGCCAGTTATCTTCAAAACAATAAAGAGGAATTAATGGCTCACTAGCTAAAATGGAAGAAGCCCGAGTTGCCTGATAAATTCAAAGCTACCACAAAAGTGTCTGAACTGAATCCATTTTCCAAAACACTCAGTGAGATCACGCTGAGAATGATTTATTGTGGGATTGGATCTCTGTCTGAGTTAAGCAACCCCAAATACTATCTAATGATGTCACTTGATGATTGCCCAGGAGATTGGGCAACATACATCTTTGGCCGCTTACTGGAGAATGCGAAGAAGAACAGAGATATCCCAATCAAAGGGAAGTTCTCTTCGAGTGTACGATTAGGATTGAAGGTTAGCTACCTTCTAGAGCGCATTTTAGGAACACAGGATGAAGGAGAAGATCTCATATCATCCGACTTTATTCCACCAAAGGTTCCAGTTTATCGCTCAATTAAAAAGGATGAAGCAGATAATAGATTGAACGACATGGAAATAGATGATGAGACATCTGAAGATCTCAAGACCATTCCAATAGTTCGCACTGCTGATGCTACCAAAAAGCCAAAGAAGACAGGCACCCCTGCTCAAAAGCCCGCACAAAAGCGAAACAGAAGGAAGCGAAAACATGCAGCCAACAGTTATGAAGATGACTCACAGCAAGATAATCTACAAGCTATTGAAAAACCCCAACGTCAGAAGAAAAAGAAGAAAAATAAAGACACGTCAATCAAATCAGTTGCCAAAGAACTACCATTCGATGCTACGCTTGAAGGAGTAGGTCCAACTTCCAATTCTGGCAAAATAGTTCCAAACCCAGAGCTAGCATGCTCAGCAGGGATGGACGCCTCATCATCCTCTAGCTCTAAGCAAACCACGCCAAATCTACAAGTGCGGTAGAAGGATGACCAAATCCCCTTCACAGATCTCAACAAGGAAGCAGACAGTGAGAATATACCCATCTGGGATTCAGGGGGAACTGATCACTTTGATGCTCATCAAATGATTACCTCATGCGAAGTGGCATCGAATCTAGAAATCATCAGAACAAAGATAAATGAATATCACGGGGCTCTTCAGCAACTGGACAACCAGCGTCAAGAACTTGACAACCGGCAACAAGAATTAGATACTCAACAACGGAATCTTGACAACAATGAACAAAAGTTCAGAAGACGTCTATCTCAACTTGAACATGAAGAGGAAACAACAACTGTTGAACTTCAATGGAAATGAGCAACAGAAGCTGCTGAGCTAGAACGTAAGCAGCGAGAAGCAGAAGCAACAGCAGAGCTAAAGCGAAAGACAGAGGAAGAAGTCGTTGAACTCAAGAGGAACGAGGCAGAAGCCACTGAGCTTAAGCGATGTTGGTCCCTGAGATCAGAGTCGTCGTGGTAACAATAAGATATACACACAAAGTGTAGCGGAATAAAAAAATTAGCGTTTACTTGTAAATGAGTTATTCTTGACTTGTGGTTATTGGTTCAAGTTTTCTTAAGTTACTTCTTGTAGTTATACTCTAGCAACTCCGTTGCTAGGTTAAATTGTCGTAGCTCAAAAGTAATAGAACAGTAAACAACAAGAGAACAGATGGTTTATAGTGGTTCGATCAAATGATCTACGTCCACATCTTAGCCGAATCGCTAAGAGTTTCACTAAAAAAGTATACGGTGTACAAAGAGTTACCTTTGCTGTAAAGCAAGCAACCGACGTTTGGTCTGTCTGCTCCATGGCTATCTTTCGATACTCCGAACCTTTCAGGTGTGGCTCCGGCTGAGTCAAGGGCGCACCTGCGTAAAACTCGCTTTTACCACCTGTGGAAGATTTTAAAGTTCCTTTCGAACTATCTTTTGTTCTTAGCTTCAGTGCCCATTCTAATCAATTTCCTTTCGAGAAACTGACTGCTGGATACTTTCTATAACGAAAGTAATCGCAATGATTGAAGATTCTTGAATCCCTTCAAGAATCTCTCAGATGAGTGTCAGATGTGTGGTGGGACACTCAAAATGTAGAAGGCTTTTCGATATCTCGGTATTATGCCTTTCAACTGTATTGCTCTCAAGGCTTTTATCTCTTTTTGGAAACTTTTGTACGTGTGTTTGCGTTAGAGAGTGAGCAGCTCCTGCATCTTCCTTTGACTTACCTTTTATAGTTGTTTTCTCGAAGTTGAGTC
>JAPKLW010002081.1:66689-119505 GCA_026898455.1 Plectranthus barbatus
GCTAAGGTTCAGCAATGATCGACCATCTACTAAGGTTTGATCCAACAAAACCTTTTACATTGTGCTCCTAAGGGTAATTCATGAATATTTTCCCAACAAGCGAAAAGAGGAAGAAGCCGCTGAGCTCAAGAGAAAAGAGGCAGAAGCTGCTGAGCTCAAGAGACAAGAGACAGAAGCTGCTGAGCTGAAAAGAAAAGAAGAAGAAGCTGCAACTTTTGAAGCACTTCGCAAAGAAGCAGAGGCCGCTGCTGAAAAGGCTAGACATGAGGCCGCAACAACCCTTTCCTCTCAGAAGGAGAAAGAGGCGGCAACGATTCAAGCTCCACCTCAACCTGAGACTCCCTCTGCTACCTTTCAGAGTCAAACCCATGATGTCTCTAAAGCGCTGACTATTGTTGAAAGAATCTTGTATCTGAATCCTGTCTCTGTCGCCACAAACCTTTTACCCTATAATGCTCTGAGACAAGAGATAGATCACCAGCTAGCTCTTGTGATTGATATTGTCAAAAAGGGGGAAGAGAGAAAGGATGAGTCGATGAAGCTGCAGTTGGCTGAAATAGAGAGCAAGCGAAAAGAGGAATACAGGAAGCAGGAAGAAGAGCGCAAGATGTGGGATGTTCATGTTACAAGGAGGCTGGATGCACTAATACTTTCCAGAGAGCAAGACAGGAAATATCTCTTAGAATTAACCGCAGTTATCAAGGCACAAGTTGAATTGCTTTCTGCATCCGCTGCAACATCCTCGAAGCCAAAAGACGCAGATTCCTCGAATCAAGAAAAGGAGAAGGACAAGAATCAAGACAGGTAAGCAAAAGGTATGAGAGTCTATTTTTCTTGCATCTTTTTGAATGATGTTTCTGGTACCACATTTTTTTTGCTTTTCATGTATTTACAATTGATCAAATCTAGTGAAAAGTGAAAAACTGTTGGTTTGAAGACAACTACTCATTGTCTCTCACCTTGATTCTTGATTGGCTGAATTCACATTTTCCAGTGTGATCAGCAAACATTCTTCTCTTATTACTCTAAAAATGATTGATTTTAATCGAGAACTATTACCCATTAAAGGGGAAGATCATTTAGAGTAGGTCGAGTGTAGAAGAAGCACGGTTCTGAGCAGTATTAGATAGACAAACCCTGTAAAACTCAGACCAACTGCATCTTCTCGTTGATATAGATAGACTTAGAGGTATGGTTTTGACAACATCAAAAAGGGGGAATTGTTAGGTATTACTGTTGTAATCCCACCTTAATTTGATGTTTTGATGTGTCAAAACTATATACCAAAGTCTAGGCCTTAGAGTATTACCTCATGTAATCCTTGTATAGGATAATCGAGTTGTAATAGTCTAGGAAGAAGGATATCATCAAAACTGTGGAATAATTTTGAAGAAGCCATCATTCTACGAGATAACTGTCGAGCATACAAGACGAAGACAACCAGAGCAGATCAAAGTCACAAAAACTGTGCAGACAGTTTTTCCTGCCAAAGTCTAGATACTCAAAGAAAACTGTTGAGAGGCACTCACAGTTTCAGGTCAAGACAGTTTCGCGTCTAAGAATGCGTACGAGGCAAGTGTCGAGCAGTCGCAGAAGATCCTTCAGGAAGTCAATAAGAAAGAACAGACACTACTCAGTTGCGACTAGTGTACAACGTTGTTTGCACGTCTGACACATCAAGTACAAGCTGCTCTGAAAAGCAGGTCAATGCAGCAGAGATATCAGAGAGGAAAGCGACTTTTTACAGAGAAGAATGGACTATGATTGGACATTCTTCTCTATGTCTTTACCAGCTATTTTCTGGGTCTCCACCTATAAATAGCAGGAAATACAGAGACATAAAAACCTTTGCAAAAATCTTGTGCCAAACCTCTGAACAATCTCGCACATTTGAATCTCCGACACACCAACCTCTCTACAGAAGTTAAAGATCAAAGCATTAAACACTTTCAAGAGAGAAGGCATTAATATTGTGGTTCATTTATTGACCACAAAGAATTCATTGCTTATAGAATCTTTGGAGATTCACCGTGTTACCCTGGGTACATGAGGATTAAGTCAATCGACTTAATCTACCTCTTTGGTGTTCTTATTCTTTGAGTAAGAACATAGCAGCCTGCTCTTGCAAAGGAAGAGTAGGTTATTTCGGGCAACTGCCAAACTGTGAAAGTTCTGGGAAGAACTCAACCATCCAACCTACCGAAGGAGGAAAATGGAGGCTTGTCCTCAGTCCAACTTTGAGCCGGTCTACAGAGAAGACGCAGAGCCTTCGACGGACTGAAGAAGGAGTGAAGTACAGCTGCTTGAGCGAGTGATCCTTTGTGCTGTGGACGGAGGTTTCTACAGCAACTGGCTATAGATCGTGAGGAGTGTATTTACAGCTTTATTTACTTACTCACTTTACAGTTTTCTAGCATATCTTGAAACCTTCAACACTTGTCTCGTAAGTGTTGAAGTGTATGAACTGTTAACTGCTCATAACTGCAAAACTGTTAAAATAATCTGCTGGCTAACTTGAATTGTATTTCTAAAACTGCTAAGTAAAAATTGTGTCGATAGTTAGCTGAACTGTCTAAGTTAGAGTGCATTTATCAGATTTAATACTTTCGCTGCACATTATACGTACTCTGATCTGGGACCAACATACTTTCCATTGTTATGGATATAACATAGAGAACCAAAAGCACGAAGATGAGCTATAGAAGGCTTACGACCATTGAAGAGTTCGTATGGGGTTTTGTGATGATGACTGTTGATGGCGCTTCTGTTCTGAGTATAGCACGTCGTCATCAAGGATTCTCCCCAGTAACCTTCTTTTAAGTCAACTTCGGCAAGCATTGTTCTGACTGCCTCCTTGAGTGTCCTGTTTCTTCGTTCAGCAAAGTCATCCTGTTGAGGCGTCTTTGGAGCTAACTTCTCATGAGCAGCCTGTGCACCTTGCTTCCTTCTTTGATGCCAAGTACACGAACGACTAACTTCAATCGTCGAGCTTCTTAAGTTGGGGATTGGTCACCTTGGCATGTGTTGTACGCCCAAACACACGAAGGTGCACTAGGTGCGGCTTCTTTCCAGTCCATATCTCGAATGATGTCTTCTCTCGAACGACTTTTGTTGGCAATCGATTCAGAAGATATACTGCTTGTTGAACTGCCTCCCCCCAATACTTGCTTAGTACACTCATAGTCTTGAGTAGTGATCGTACCATCTCCATCACAATGCGATTTATCCTTTCCACTACACCATTCAGTTGAGGGGAATATGGTGCAGTGAAATGTCATTCGATCCCTGTTTGTCCGCAGCTCCGCGAACTCCTTTGAGAAGAACTCTCCTTCTTGATCTGATCGAAGCACCTTGATTTGATGCATTCTGAGCCAATTCCTTCATCTTCTTGAACAAAGAACACACCTCATCCTTCGAATTTATCATGTGTACCCATATCCATCTTGAATAGTCATCCACAATTGACATGAATTAATGATTTCCTCCAGGAGTGGTTGGACTGATCGTACCACACAGATCTATGTGTAGTAGATCGAGCGGCCTCCTCACTCAAAAACTTGTTTTCTTCAGGAAGGGGTGTCTCGACTACATTGCTACGAGACAAGTCCGACATAGCTGATCTAGGTTAGTGATCATTGGTACTTCTACCGTCATTTCTTTATTGACAAGGGACTTCAAAGACTGAAAGTTGACATGTCTGAGATGAGCATGCCACAATCATGCTAGATCTTTGATGCTTGTTAGAAGGTTCGATGGGTTTTCCATGTGCAAACTGATGTGATAGAGTCGATTATTTGATCTCTTCACTTTCATTATGAGTCATGGGGGGTCAACTCATCACCTTCCATCATGACTCGATGTCCAGTTTCTGTTAGCTATCCAATACTCAACATATTACTTTGTAGTTGTGGAAAATGTGGTAGACTTCCTTGAGGAGCCACTGATCTCCATTTTTGCATCGAAAAGGATAGAACCCTTTCTTTCAATCTGCACCGTCGATCCATCTCCAAAGTGGACATTCCTGTTGATTCTTTCATCCAACTCAAAGAACTTCCTTTTATCACCAATCATATGATTACTGGTTTCATTATCTAAGAACCAAACATTATCAGGTTTCTTGAGCTGCTTTTAGTTCTCTTCAGAAACTGCCATAAGTAGAACTGGCTCGATATTATCATCGTGGGTGAGGTGAGATTTCTCGTTCTTCCTTGTTGTTCGATATTGTGTTGAGTAGTGTCCCATCTCGTTGCAATTGTAACACTAGTGTGGCTTTTATCTTGAGGAGCTCCTCGACCACCTTTACATCAACCTCTGCTTTGTGTTTTATCTCTGCGATCGTGGTTGCCACCCTCTGTGGGAACCTTTTTGACTGAGAATATGACGACTCCCTGCTTTCTTTTCTGGATCGTGGTTCCCACTCCGCCTGAGTGAGAAGAACCAGATCTTCTTTCTTTCCTACGTCCGCACTCTTCTTACATGTGCGCTCCTCAAAAGCTTTGAACCTTACAACTGCATCTTCGAAGGCGAGCTCTTCGAGATTGAAGAATTGTTCGATGTTGGCTACCACATTGATGAAGCTTTATGGCACTGTGTCGAACATATTCTTTACTAGCGTCGAATCAGAGAGGGTTCCTCCAAGGCTCGAGTACGCCACAGACATTGTAGTGAGTTGACCTGCATATTGGTCGAACGACTCACTGTCCTTCATATACATCGAATCTAACTCACTCTTCAATTTTATAACCTTGTGTTCTTCACTTGATTTGCCCTTACGAATCTCATTTTAAGGCAATCCCAAACTTCCTTTGTCATAATCTTTCTAGCAACCTGCATGAGAAGATCTTCTGGAAGTGCCTGCAAGAGGTGCGATCTTGCCTCTTGTTGAGTCGAGCGTCCACTTGAGCACCCTCAACTAGTTTGACTGCTTCCCAGACTCTTTGATCTTCCATCATGGTCTGTACACGAATCACCCAACTGGTGTAGTTCGTGTGTGTCAACTGCGGGAACACGAGCGAACCACTCGACTGTTGTGCCCGCACTGCATCTGTTGCTACGAAAATCATGTTTTCCCAATGAATGATTTTTGGCATTAAACCTGGATCTGATACCACTTGTTAGCTCTCCTGGCCCCAAAATCATAAACAATCGATGGAAAACACGAAGACGGAAGAAAAAACATGGAGGAATGTTAGAGTTTTATTCCTTGTAAACAACATTTACAAAACTCTATGAAAAAACTGTTTTAAATTACTATAAACAATGAAAACTACTACCCCTATTTATAAGAAAACTAGGATAGATAAACAAGGAGAATAAGATAATTTAGGATATATCTATATCTTCCTAATTAGATTGGATTTCTTTCCAAACTAGATAAAAAATAAATCTTCTTAGATCAAAGAGTAAATCTTCAACAATATTTATCACGTTGCTTGAATAATCATGTTGCTTGAATAAGAAGCGTTGCAAGAGGCTTTTGAAAGTGTGAGTCTTAAAATGGTGAGGGAATTTGTCCCACTGTTTATATAAAGCATACTTCAAATCTAAATAGAATTACACATGCATGCGACTGTGATTGCATTGAAGGTTTTATTAGAGAAACAAATCAGCTTTCGTAATTAGTTAACCATATCCGTTTGATTGTCACTATAACTTGCTATGGTGGAGAGTCTTACATGTACACATATATTTTCATCTTGGGTGATGGTGGTTTGTGTGGTATTTCCTCGGGTTGGATTTAGATAATCATATCTGTTTCAGGACGGTGACATTGCTTGGGAAGCTCACGAGGTTCATGCTAAGTCCTGCAGGCTGAATCATTGATTCAAGCATAAGTGATAAGGGTTGAGTGGTACTACTCAGGAATAATAAGAGATTAATTAATTGTAGCTAATTATCATATGCTGAATGAATTAATGAATGTCTGAAACCTTAAATATGGGGATTAACCAAGTCAATGCAACTCGTTCCTAATAATGTGGTAATAAAGGGGTAGGTCAGCATTAATTCTCTGGTGCCATGAATTAATATTTATTAATTAATTATGTTATGGGTTGAACATGGGATTAATTAATAAGAGGCCCACTTTATTATTTGCATTTGATCCCTAGTTTGGCCCAATAATGCTCAGAGCCCATTAGGGTTTAATAAACCCTAATATCCCATTCTCCAGATCTATATAAATAGATCAGTTCTCTCACTTCTCACATAAGTTTACAGTCTCACAAAACTGAAACCCTAGAGAGAGTGAGCGAGTGGGCGGCCGACTGCAGTAGAGAGGAAAATGATAAATCAAGTTCCTCCAGTGTAGTTTCAATCCGATAGTGTATCCTCACCAGATTTCCAGATCGAGCAAGGGAACAGATCAAAAGATCTGATCTGTAGAAACACCATCAACCATCTACCGCTATTATTCAATCCACGGGAGTTGAGGTATTCCTTGAATCTACGCATTAAATTAAATAGGAGCATGCATAAGACATTTATTGTTTGTCATAGAATTTATTATGATATTCCATAAATCGAATCTGGGGTTAAGAAATAAATGGCAATTCACATCGCCTATTGTAGACTCAGTTCTTACAAGTAGGAGATATTGGAAAAACAGCTCAAGAATTTAAAGAAAAATAGTGATGATGTTTTACAAATTAAAAAAATTAGGAATAATGATGTTCGCGGCACTACTTGTGTACATTGTAATATTTAATTAAATAGTTTATATGATTTTTGCAAGCGAGATCACTAATTCAACACAAAAATTGAACAAGAAATCACAGAAACACACATCAACAATTTTAACGTGGTTCGGCTAATCAGCCTAAGTCCCCGGAGGGTTCCAAGTGCTTTTATTGACTTTTTAACTGAGTACAATGACAACTAGTTGTTTCTCTCAAAACACAAAAAACTCAAATCTCATCTATAGAGGTTCTCTTTCCCGGCCCCAATTGTGTTATCACTCAAAGATAAAGAAAGACTTTGTTAGTGAGCTAACTAACTCAACCACTTTAGCCACACAGATCAAGACACGTGGAAGACTCTAAGTAATACAACAATAACACTTCTATAAGTGTAAACACGACTTCATTACAAAGAATTAAAAAACTTAAAACACTCGAGCTCTCGTTATTCCTCCACAACCTGCACATGTACACAAGAACTCCAATGCATTCACTCATCGAATCTCCCTCTCGAATGCATCTGTAATCAACTAAATTCCTTCAATAAAGTTCCATTATAAAATAAATCTCCAAATTCAACACATTCCCATCAGTTCGAGACAATGATAAAACTTGGCTGTTGTCACATCCTTTGTTAGAGCATATGTAAAATTATGCTAAATAGGAGTTTTCATCAAGCTTATCATACCTCTTTCAACTACATCCTTTATAAAGTGATATTTTACATCTATGTGTTTCGATTTATCATGAAACATTGGATGATTCGTGAAGGGCAATGCACTTTGAATGTCACAGAAAATCTTTACCACCTGAATCGGTATGCTTGTCTCAGTCAGTATTCCTCTCAACCACAACCCCTCTTTTATAAATTTTGTTATTGTCATAAACACAGCTTCTGTGGTTGACAAAACAACTACATATTGCAGTCTTGATTTCCATGTAGTAGCACTTCCATAAAGAGTGAATAAAAAGCTTGTTTGAGACCTCCTAGTATCCACACTAGAGGCAAAATCTGAATCGACATACCCAACCAAGACTTCTTCATCCTTTACCTCCTTATGTTCATACAACAGCCCAAGCTTTAAGGACCCTCTCAAGTACCTGAGAATTCTTGTAAGTGCATTCCAATGTAACACCCCAAGATTAGACATAAACATACTTGTCAAACTAATGGAGTACGGGAAATCTGGTCTGGTGCATATCATCGTATACATCAAACTGCCCACCAGACTTGCAAATGGAACTGCCTATTCTAGATCTTCCTTTGTTATAGATTTCATGGCTTCTGTCAGCTCAACATCCAACCCCAGTGGTATAGATAAAGGTCTACACTTCTTCATGTTAAACCCTTCAATCACTTTGGAGGGATAGGCTTCCTGCTGCAGTACTAGTTTACATTCATCTCTATTCCTCTTAGCATCCATTCCCATAATTCTACTTGCCTCTCCAAGATTCTTCATGTCAAATTCTAATTCAAGATCATGTATTACTCGGATGATATCTTATTCAGACTTTGCTGCAAGTAACATCATCAACATACAACAACATGTATATCACACTCTTATTAAGCCTTCCTTCAAATATACACACTTGTCATATGCAGATCTAGTGAAACCAATGTTGAACATGTGTGAATCAAACCTCTTGTTTCACTGCCTTGGACTTTTTTTTTCAACCCATATATGGACTTGCTTAGCTTACACACCATGTTCTCAGCTCCAATCTTCACACACCCAGGAGGTCGATGCATGTATATGACTTCTTCTAACTCACCATGAAGGAATGTCGTTTTGGCATTCAATTGATGCAGTTCCAAAGTTTGTTGAGCCACTATTGATAGAAGTATCCTTATAGATGAGTGTTTTACTACTAGAGAAAAGATTTTATTGATGGCTACTCCTTCCATTTGAGAGCACCCATTGGCCATTAACCGGGCCTTGCATTTGATTTTTGGAGGTGTAGTTGCCTCCAACTTTCTCTTGAACAACCACTTGCATCCAATTACTGATTGATGCTTAATGCGGTGTCGTTTTGTCTCAAGAATTCCAAGTGCCCCATTCTAGTCAGCAGGTTTATCCTAGCCCAAGTGCTATGTAGATAGTCAATTTAAATCAGGGTCGATCCCACAAAGAGTGGAGTTAAGATGTTCAACCTTCAGTGTCACAAGAATCCACCTAAAGCAATTGATTTATAATTTCTATTAACCTGCTATTGATTTATGAACAATGATTTTAAATTAGAATAATAATAATTAAATAGAATTTAATTGAGTGAGTTTTATTTTTTTTATTTCTTGCAGAATGCACCATACTGATGATTTAGGTACATTAAAAATATACTACGGTGGTTTGTAAAGGATGAGAAATATATTGGTGAAAAGGTGTGTGTCCTTGGAGATTACGGTTATTTGTTTAAAAAACCTAATTAAAAATCTGATGTAATTAAACTATTGATTTATCGGAATGTTTTATTGGATATTATTTTATAATTTATAAGAATATTTTATTCTAAAATTAAATTGGTGGATTATTGGATTATAACATCTAAATTTATTCTTCATTATTTTCTAGTCTTCAATTATAAAATTAACAAATAATTTACATGGAATTTATTTAGTCTATATGGTATTTATGAGTTGTGATCAAGTGCTAAAATTAAAGTTTGTGCCAAATAGGAATAAATCTCATTCATTTGATTTATAGTATTAATGGTTGAGATTAAAGCATCAAAGATTGAAAATTTAAGTATAATTTTGTTCATGAATTAATTGCTTTATAAATCGTGCTTGATCAATTAAACATGATTTATAAAGCAATTAAACATGAAATTTTGAAAAAAAATTTTAATCTCAACCATTGATTTTTTTAGATAAATGGTGTAGATTCATTTATATTCAACACAAACCAACTTTTAGCATGAAATTTATCCGCTTGTATTGATTTTAAATTAAATTGTGTATAACATGACATGACATGAAGGTGTTTCACCATTTCATTTCCAGCAAAGAACTCACAAGCATTTAAATGTTCAACTAAGTCAAAACATTGAATAGTAAATATAGAGTGAAATTATAAATACATAAAAATTTGGATATAAATCTATTTCTATATAGATCAAAGTAATAATTTTGCTCGTTCTATTTCTATAAAGTAGATCTTTCAGTATTGATGTTCGATCTTGGTTTGCTTTGAGACGAAATGCCTTAAATCTTGACGAGATTTCATTGGACAGATTAATTTCTTAAAAGGTTACTAAATTATATTATTTGTATAAAATAATTATATTATTTTCCACTGCTTCTTAGCTAGGCATCATAGTTTCAGAATCCATTTATTAGCCTACAATGATAAGTGCTATGAGCTATAAAAATTGGTCTGAACAATCAATCCTCATCAGAGAGCAACCATAGTGCATGGCATCATTTTCCGTTGACTAAAACAGACGTGCCCTTATCCCAATACAGATCGATGCAGAAACCAGCTTTTTTGGCGCACTGGGGTTTTGAGTTCCCTTATCTCCAAAATGCCAAAAAATAATTCGAGAAGAAGACCGAGTAGCCCAAACGAAGAATAACCTACTACAGTACCATCCAGCAAAGAGTCATTGAATTGGTTAATCTACCAACCAAGCAAGACTCGTTCTTGCTGTAAATATTTCACAGCAGTGGGATGGATTGATTGTCATGATCTAAAAGCAATTAAATCATTCCAAGAGGAAGAGGTGAGATGGCAATGGCATCAGACGTACAGAATAGAGCTAATGATTTTGCACAAACATTCATTCAACTAATAAACCAATATCCTTCTGAGACTGAGAGAGATGAAAACAGCCAAAAGGAAGCTTTGGTTTCGACCAAACTTCAATTATTATTAATTTTTATATAAAATTCTTGAATTAAAAATAATCTTTTTAATGATTTACAATATGTGTAAAATATTTTAAATAACTATTTTCACTAAACACATTATAAATATATCCAAAACACTAAACATATTTAAGAAATACCCACTGCCCCAGTCAGAATTCGTTGATGCATGAAATCGAGAAGATAATTAGTTAATGATGATCAAATCATTAGCAAATATCAAATCAGGCGTGTATTATTCTATTTTTTAAATGAATAAAGTGAATATTAAATTTGGAAAATAAGACCGTAAATAATAAACAATTATTTGTTACAGTCGGTGGCGAGGTCGGTGTCGTGTGCTTGACACCGACCTCGACACCGACTCAATATATTGTAAATTAAAATCGTGGTCGATGCCATGTAGGTCGGTGCCGAGTTGCCGTCGAACTCGACACCGACTGTCGGTGTAATATTTTTTTATTTTAATTCAAGGTCGGTGCCGAGGTCGGTGCCTTTACAACACCGACCCCCCCCCTTTTTTAATTTCAAAATTATTACAATTTATGAATAATAATGGGTAGGCTCTTGCATGCACGTGAATGTACGAAAATATGAGTGGTTGAAAGGA
Source organism: Plectranthus barbatus (assembly GCA_026898455.1). Taxonomy (NCBI): domain Eukaryota; kingdom Viridiplantae; phylum Streptophyta; class Magnoliopsida; order Lamiales; family Lamiaceae; genus Plectranthus; species Plectranthus barbatus. The sequence continues at coordinate 77,842 of JAPKLW010002081.1, forward strand.
GCGGTTCTGCTCCAAAATACAGAGATGTGTAGTTGTACTCATAATTGAGATCGAATTATAAATCTGTTGCTCTTCACTATTACACTCAAATTCGAAGAAAAACACACGGTCTTCTGTATTTTTTTTCTCCATTTTTACGGTATTCTTTCTACTCATTTTCCATTCTTTCAGTTTATATCTTCGTGAAGATGGAGAACTGGTGTACAATTTTTGTTCACTATAATGGTCAATTGGATGATTCCTGCAACTATATTGGTGGACAAGAACGATTGATTTACGTTCCATCCACCAATATGTCTGTAAATTATTTGAGAAGCAACATCCAACAGATTTTTTATGCTGAATATATATTTGGTGCGTATAATTTGTATTATACGTCTCAAAGCCGCAGCGGAAGAATTGTGAAATCTTTGTTGACGACTGATTTGGAGTTGCAGCGGCTTTGTGCTCTATATTCGGAGCCCAATATTTTTGTTATTATGAAGGGTGCTGTTGGTGTTGGGACTTCACAGCGACAGCCCTCACCCTACAGACCATTTATATCTTCAATGAGTCCACCACCGAACCAGTATTTTAGTCCAACGGTTGACGACCTTCAAAGATTTGGGTCTTCGATGTATTTTGGTGCATCTCCGAACACCAATTACGATTCTTATGGTCAAGGTCTCTTTAATACTTTTGTTGATCAAAGTGCAAGCGGTAGTGGCTCACAACTTCCCAACCTAAATGAAGAGGCTCCTGTTGAAGAAAACGAGGAAGAGGAGGAGCATGTGGATCCTGTTGTAACCCAAGAAGTTCCAACAGAAGAAACTGAAATAGGTGGTGGCCATGTGGACCTCGATGACGATGATGAAGCAAATCTGGATGATGAGTCATCTGATTCGGATGATGAGTCGTTCAGAGACGATAGTAATTTTTGTCTAAATTGTACTGTTGCTGAATTCTCAGCCTGGATCCAGAATGCTGCCTGTATGTCCGCTTTTATCTCAAATCTTATGTCGACACATCCTCTGCCAGAAGGATGCCAAGTGGATGCTGAATTAAATAATTGGTTGCTTCCAATTAGGGAAGGCGAGACTTCCCATTCGGCTGCTGTGAAAGATGTCTCAGCTATACTCGTGACAGAATTGTCGTTGAACTCCTTGTACTGGAGTAAAGATGAATTGTTCATTGATGTGGCACTGTGGCATATGGAGCATCGGCAGGAGTTTAAAGTACGGCGCTCTGATCATGAACGCGTCGAGTATGTTTGCAAGAGATCGACGAATTGCTCCTTTGTAATACGGGCAAGCTCCAGGAATAAGTGCTGGATTGTGCGCAAATTTGAACCAAATCATAATTTTCAGATCAATCTTGCGGGAGTCGGTGCCAGATCTATCCGGTCGAAGGCTGCAGCTGCATATTTTGCAAGAAGGATGCGTCGTTACGGGGCAATAAGTAAGCCCAGAGAGATTATGGCCGAGCTGCAGCGATCATTTGGAATTCAAACAACTTACGGTATTGCTTTGCGTGCTCGTAATGCTGCTATTTCACTTCTGTACGGCAGTATAGCCGAATCCTTTGAAAAGCTGCCACAATACCTTGAAGTGCTGGAGCAATACAATCCAGGCACGGTAACCTCTCTTGATCTTGAAGCAGATGGAACATTTAAACATTGCTTTGTTGCCCTAGGTGTTTCTCGAAGTGCCTACCAGTGCAATTTATTAAGACCAGTGATCGTTGTCGATGGCACGCATCTAAAGGGGAGAAACAAAGGCATTATGTTTATTGCTGTTACGAAAGATGGCAACGAAAATGTGTTCCCTCTAGATATTGGTGTCGGTCCAATCAAGAATGACGAGAGTTGGAGATGGTTTATGGCTCGTCTACGGAATTCTTTCCAATTGACCTCCGATGCACTCATCGTATCCGACCAGCACATTAGCATCTCAAATGCGGTAAGTGATATATTTTCGGGAACAACACATGGTCTTTGTTACTACCATCTGCTCAATAAGCTCACAGGCTTTGGTCCGGGCATCGTAAAGTTGTATCAACGGGCTGCGTATGCATATCGTGGAGTGGACTTCAGGCAAGCTATGGATAGAATTAACGAAGGCAATCCTGCTGCCTTCGAGAAGCTCATCACGGTTGGACCTAAATAGTGGGCAAGGTCAAAGTGTTCGGTGAATCGTTACATCTTCTTGACCACAAATGCGGCAGAGGTCATTAATGCAAGATTGCTAGATGCTCGTCGTTTGCCCATATGTTCCATGATTGAATCATACCGAGTGATCATCGAAAAATGGTTTGACGAAAGACGAGCTAAGGATGCAGCACGAGAAGACCCATTGACAGAGGAGGCCGTTCAGAAGGTATTTCCCCTTGTTGAGTTGTCGCATAGCTATATGGTTGTTAAAATATCCGGGGGGAAATTCAAGGTCAATGACGATGAGCAAACCTGGTTGGTCGACTTGAATTTGAGGACCTGTCAATGCCGTGAGTGGCAGCTTAATTTGATACCATGCTCTCATGCAATTGCTGCTATCCGGTATGTTTCGATACCATGCTCTCATGCAATTTCTGAATTAATCATTTCAATACTCTGTTGACTTGTTATTACTACTTTGCAGGACCAATAGAGATAACTTGTATGATTACATTCACGATTATTTCAAGATGAGTAATTTGCGACTGATATACAGTGGAACCGTGCATTCACTGCCACCTCATCGTGAGTGGCAAGTTTCAAACCAAGCACGATCAATTAAAGTACTTCCTCCAAACATAACTCGTCGAGCAGGTCGTCCTAGGAATAGTCGAAGACCATCTAGTGCGGAGCTTTCATGAGTTTCCACCAGTAGACGTCGCGCGCATAAACTTTGTAGCGTGTGTGGATCTGAACAACATACGAGGCGATTGTGTCCGGAGCGAGCTGCAAACTCTGAACGTTAACTTTGCTCTAAATCAGATTATTTTGATTATAATTGATGTATCCATTTAGTTTGCAGAATGTTTGTACTTTGCTCTAAATCAGATCAGTATTTTAAATTTAAATTATTCAAAATGTGCAGTTATATATAAAATCTGATTAGTAATGTAATATAACATTCAATGTAATAAAACATGGTCAGTGTCACCAAAATACAACAAATAAACAAATACAATTATTCTTCATCAGGGTAAGTGTCACCAAATATAAGCTCAGCTAAATATTGACGATAAAAGGATGTCTTAGATGGATCTTCTATCCATTCAACACTGGGCCTTTGGAACACTAACATCTCCATAATCGCGCATGCATATACAGCGTCATGAAGTTCCATTCAGCCATGAAAAAGCCTTTCCCATCGGACCGTCATCTCTCTGGTCGGAGCAATCTGATATGAAAATGCATTATTCTTCCAATATTCTCCAATCTGGAAGAAATGCCTCATGTGATCTGTCATCTTCTTGATCTCAGCCTGTCTGGCAGCTCTCTGTTCGGCAGTAGTGTATGTCATGTATGGATCGTACACAGTGCATGTCCATGTAGAAACCTCTAATTTCACAGTGTACCAACGATTTAGGAGAATACATGGCCCTATAAGCTGCATAACATGAGATAAATAATTAGGTAATAGCTTATTTGAAACCTAATTTGAGTTTACAAATGAATATATCACTTACAGTATTAGCAGTGTTCAATGGACGAGATACAACATGATCGGTCCATTTCATGTATTCAAGCAGAAGCTCTGGCTCAAATGGACCTCGTCTCTCCTAGGGGTGAGCAACGGGCGGTTTGGGTTGAAAACTGCACCGAACCCGCAAAATCGATAACCTGCAAATTTTAAAAAATTCAACCCAAACCGTTCGAATAAATACATTGAAACTAAACCGAACCGAATCATCGGTTTCGGTTTAGTTTCGGTTTTAATCGAAAATTCTCAAAAAAAAAATTTACAATCCAAAAGAAGCACTGCAGCAGGAATCATTCAAAACTTACGAATCCAGATCACTAGATTATACATAAAACTTGAATTAATAATAATTAATAAAATAAAGCCCTGTTATATATGGAGTATACTTCCAAAAATGAGCTCCACTTTTTCCTAGTAAAAGAGTTTGCAACTATTATAAAACCTCACTTCAACCCACAATGCCAAAATAAGAAAAGATCGAAGATAAGTGAAGATGGTTAGAATTTATAGTGTTTGGTTTGTTAATATTTATATTTTATAATTTGTAGAAAATAAATCTTATATTTTATGTAGAATATATAATATATCTCTTTAAAAAAAAAGATATAGAATATATAATAGTATAAATAAATATAAAAAATAAATAATTTATATATGTATATAATATCGGTTCGGTTCAGTTAAAACCGCACCCAAACCAAACCAAACCGATAATCCGAAATTTTTTAAATATTCAACCCAAACCTAAACCGAATACATTTTCAAACCGATCCAAACCCGATGGTTCGATTTGGTTTGCAGTTTTCGATTTGGTTTTGCTCACCTCTAGTCTCTCCAATGCTGACTTCTGAAACGTGTTCCTCATAACAAGCTGCCAAAAAAAGATAATCAATATTTTTCTTGCAACAATATATATTAAGAATTGTGATACTTACAAAGAATGATGGTCGCATGAACCTCCATGCGATTATCTTCACATCATTGAGCTTGTGTTGCAAACACAAACAAACATGCTCCACCGTATCAGCGAATAAATCGGTGCTCGCATCCTGAACATTCTCAAAGTATTTCTTGTTCAATATAACTGGATGGTGCATAAATACCCGTGAGACGGTACCCTCTCTCACCCATTCGAAATTGTTCTGCTCTAACTGATAAGACCAGTGGGCTGGTACATGACTAAGAAGCAACTACAAATTGGAAATGAAAGTATACTTAAATAATTATAAATTCAAATAATTGCGATATAGAAAAATAATTTATTTAAATTATCAAATCAAATAAACCAGTTTTTCTTGATTGATAGGCTGCAGATGTTCTTGTCTTTCTACGCTCCGTCGTGCACGAGATGGCCTCCTAGAACTCTCAGGCTGGTCCAACAACTATATGGAAATTTGAACAAAAATTATAATGTAATAATTCATAATAGCTTCATATAAGTATGTACTTGATCATCATGGCGCTGTGAAACACTACGCCTAGATCCAGAATATCGTGAACCACTGGGCCTACTGCTAGTGCCAGTATGAAGTAACAACTACAAGTACCCAAATAGGATATGCATGTTAAACATTAATTTTTATCATTATAGTTTTAAAAAGTATGTCACCTGATCATCGCGCCGCGACTCATGCTCCACTGGGTGCTCAGTCTCCACCGGGTGCTCAGTCTCCACCGGGTGCTCAGACTGGCTGCGTCTCGCACCGGACCGTCGAGAACGACTCTGCCTAGCAGACGAGCGAGACTTCTGCTCAACAATCAACATAACATCAAACATGTAAGAATAAATACCTCACCAAACTATATAAAAATTTGATTCTAAAATACATTATCTGATTGCGATGGGGACTCCTGTGCCCCCCAAATGTCGTCGCTCTCAAACCCTGAGCATCAGTGTCGTGGGCACATCTAGATGAACGAAAGAGATCGGATACAAAAGTCTTAATCTCATCCACAACATCCTTGATCAACCTACCCATGCTGCTAGATCGGCTTCGCCTCCTCCTAGTACCTCTACTAGATGAGGCCTCCCCCGCCGCATCATGAGATGGACTACCACTCTCACGGTGCCCCTCATCTCCTATACCCCCACTCCTCTCATGATGATCTCTACCCCCTATATGCACTCCCTCACCCCTCTGCATCTTCGGAGGCACGACTACGTTGGGATGCCTCCATTCGACGCCTAATGGTTGTGGCATGAGTGCAGACTGGTAATAGCACTTATTTTCCTCGTCAGTAGAAGGAGGTAAGATCGAGCACGCATTAATCTGCAATTTAAAGAAATATAATTAGAAAATTAAAATATTGTGACAGGACAACAAATTTGTATAATACCTGATCTCTAGCAAAGAAAGCAAACCACGACCCCCACTTGTCCGCATTTGCTTTTACAAACTTCCACTTAGCAAACCGTGGAAGCGCCTGAGGATTCAAGAGGTTGCAACATGCAAGTCCCAACTCCGGAATGGCCTCGTAGGCCAATACCTACAAACACATTAGTGTTAACTCTACAATATCTATATCATAATTTATAAGCCATGGTTTTTAAATTACTATAATACCTGTAATGCCCAAACAGGCCCATGAATACTCATCGTGCTCAGGCCATCTCGGTCTCTAGTCCTAGGCATAGCTGAAATGTAGTGTAGTAAACCTGGTAGGAATAAGCCCCCCACGGGAAAGCATTCCAGCAACCCAAATCCTCCACTAGGACATATAACCACCCCTCAACTAACCGCCTATCATGGTACCCCAACACAAAACACCAACAAGCTAATATGTTGGCGACCCTCAAGTAAAGCAATTGATCCTCACAATGTACAGTACACTCCTTAAACTTCTTAAACAGATCATTTGCTGTCAGTTGCTTATTTTCACAGAATTTTCTAAAAATAGATGATCTAGAATGAACATCATGATCATCAGAACAAGGGTCAAAGGACGAGGCCCCAAAACCCAAACCAGTAACCAGTGCAAACTCAGGCACCCCAAAACGAATCACTTTCCCACCAACCAAGAATAACATTGTATTATCATCATCACTCTTAATTTGGTAACTTAAGAGCTCTACTAAAGGAGCGAAAGCACTAGGACCATTATTTTCCCAAACTAAAAGAGAACCAAAGGGTCCTTCCCTAAACTGATTAACCAAGGATTCCCTCCCCCCCAATGACTTTAAGGTCGATGCAATCCCCTTCAGTACTGTGGTCTTCGTGGATAACGTCACCTTCGTGGTTAAACCACGGAAAGCAGGCCTAATCCACTCAACCTACACATATTATTCAACATATAATTAATTACAAATATTCCAAAGATTTTAATTCATCTCATTTTGCACAAATTTAATTAAGATGATTATTAACACAAAATAATTCAGTAGGAATATCAATATTAAAATTAATTCAACGTATGATTAATTAGTTCACAGAATTCTCCCGTGTTATACAATAGTACTCTCATATCACACGCATTAGTTAAATTGGTGTTTCACACCACGGTGTAACGGTTTCCGTTATCATTACTTTAAATATAACTATGGTTATCCATCGTAGTTCACGGAATTCTCCCGTGTTATACAATAGTACTCTCATATCACACGCATTACTTAATTAGGTGTTTCACACCACGGTGTAACAGTTTTCGTTACCACTACTTTACGATAAATTAAATTAATAAAAGCTATATATACCTAAGTAAGCATCCACAACAAAATTAATTTAATAAAAGAAAAACATAAAAATTAATAAATGAATTTAATTTGATCGAATTCAAACTAATCAAGCAACTACAATAAATTAATTAAATAAGACCAAATTATACAAGAATAAACATCCACAACATAATTAATTTAATTAAAACCAATTAAGCATCTAATAGTACCTAAAATAAAATCTAAGGTTTCAATTATTCGTAATTCACATTAAAATGTTAAATTAAAATTAATTTATATATTAATTTAGCCCTATTTTAATAATTTTCCTAATTAGGTACTAATAAAATAATTTTCCCCAAATCATAATTTAACACTAAATTTTTTTTTGCCCTAATTTTTTTTTGCACCTATCCATTTTGACCTAATTTTGCCAGCCTTATATCATCAATTATATTCAATTATGTTTGGGTACCTAAATTAATCAATCAAAATAAATCTAAATTATGAATTTTTTGCTCTAATTTTTTCCCCAATTCGTTTTTTTACCAAATTTAGCTAAGAATACATCACCAATTATCAATCAACTAAATAATAACACATTGTTAACCACAATTCAAACAACTCCATGTAATTTATACAATTTCATACATAATTTTCGCAAGTTTCACAACAAAAAAAAAATGAAAAATAGCAAGATTAATCGGTTAAAAATGGATGAAAATTGTGGAAAATGTTTACCTCATTATGGGCGGCCATTGGTGCGAAATTTATGCGAAGTGTTGGTCGATTTTGTGAGAATGGCAAGAGGAAATTTTGGTGGAGAAGTCGACGTCTGAGAGTCAAGGTCGAAGGAATGGGAAGAAATCAAAATTTGGGACCATTTTCTATTTTTTTTTTCAAAGTGGGGGCCGGTCGGTGCCGGGTTGGTGTCAATTATATGACACCGACTTCGACACCGACTTACGTGGAATAATGCCACGTCAGTCGGTATCAGCGGCATCGACCTACTTGGCGTCGATACCGACTGACATGGCCAAACTTTTTTTAAAAAAATCTTGCCACGTTGGTCGGTGTCGGGGGTCGGTGCCTCAGCAGTCGACACCGACCTACGTGGCACCGACTTCTCCTTCCTTTTTTTAACATATTTTTTATTTTTTTTGTATTTGTTAGTCGGATCTCGTGACCGACACTTTTACTTTTTTAATCAACATGTTTCATTCTACATGTTTTTTTGTGAAAATAACGACATTTAACTTCTGAAAATTGTCAGATATGTGCAGTGGGTATTTCTTAAAGCAATATAATGTTTTAGGTACTTTTGAAATGCTTATAGCTGAAAGTGGGTATTAATAAATCCCACTCTTACAATATATTAAACCTAATTCATAATCAATTATAATTCAATATTTATTAATAAAAAATGGAAAATATAATATAAGTAATAATAATATAATTAAAAATATAAATATATATTGGAGTTTCGGTTGGTTGGGTCAGACCGAACCCAAAATCTAGCAGCCCAAACCAAAGTGAACCTAGGTTCGATTTGAAAGTTTTCAATTCGAACTCAAATCGAACTCTATTTCTACTTGAACTGAAACCGCCCAAAACCAACGTTCGATTCGTTTTTTGGTCATATATTGCAGTTATAATCAAGTGCTAAAATTAAATTTTGTGTTAAATATGAATGAATCTCAAACCACTGCATGTTGATTAATGATAGTATCAATGATTGAGATTAAAGCATCAAAAATTGAAAAATTAAATATAATTTTCGTTTGTGCTTAATTGCTTTATAAATCATGCTTAATTCGATCAAGCATGATTTATAAAGCAAAAAAGCATGAAATCTGGAAAAAAAAATTAATCTGAAATTGACATTTTTTTAGATGAATGGTGTAGATTTATTTTTATTTAATACAAACTAATTTTTAGCATGTGATTCACTCCCTCAATACATAAACAGGTGACAGATCGTTCAAGAATGTCACATGATGAAAGCAGGGTATTGTTTTATTGGTAGAGAACTCTTATAGTTAGAACTATAATGACTAGCATTCCGCAATAACAAAATTTTAAATAATATATGTAGATCGCCTAAAAGCAAAAGATAAATTAGGGATTCTTGCTGCCACCGCCTCCTTTCTTCCCTCTTGGCTCGTGCTTTGGATTTGGACCTGCGTAGTCGTAATCTAGCACGCCGCTGAATTCCAAAACCTTTCTTGATTTTGCATGAACTCCTGCCTGCAGAATCCAATCCACAGTTATTTTTTCTTTATTACAACATATTTGATTATTGTTTTGTATTGCCATTGCATTAGTAAAAGCTAATCCAAAAGCAAATTCTCAGCTGATGTATGTCTTGCCTGGTAAGGTGAGGGAAAGGTACCAGAGCACTCAATGGTGCCTGCTGTAAAAAAAAAAAAAATTTAATAATAATAATAAATAAAGCAATCCAAAAGCATGAGAAATGTGGGTTTGAAAGCTACAAATTAATTATGGAAACTCACCTGCATTTAACAACATAAACAGAAAGACACAACACTTCATTCTTGGATTCATTCTCGATCTGAAGATGAAGAGGGAGAAGGGGGGCTGGTTTTATAAGCAGAAAATGGGCATGATGAGAGGAGCTGCTTCTTGTGCACCCCACCCACATCCCTATCATTAATGCATTAGTAAGTCAACTATACAATATGCATGTTACATCAATTTTACAACAAACAGTAGAAATACGTATGCACATTAATCTCACAGAAAATGAGAAAATTGACATGCTCTAACCACTTTGGGTTATTATTATTATTTTTTGTGGCAAATAGATGGTGTCAAATATCTTCCTCTAGTGCTACAAAATATGCATTAATCTTGATATTGTTTGACAAAATATCCATTCTCTAATCCGGAGCCCCAATCAAAAATGTAGAAATGGAATTCTCCCTATTTGGAGTTGACCGATCGGTTTGATATAGAAAGTTTCTCTAGTTGATTGGGCTACAAATCTTGAAATTTCCTTTCATTCTTCACTATTTGAGCTACAGCTGAAGTAGGAATTAAATTGTCGAATCATCCAAGGTTGGACTTTAAGGGACATCAACGGCGAATGTGATGAGGAGCAAATTGACTTAAACTCAACTATTTAACTAATTAAATAGTGAGTATTCTAAGTAAACTTTTTTTACATCTCAGATTCACTTTTATGCACTCAAAAGAACTCTAAAAAATTCATGAATTCTGGACATATACTTTTTCAACTATTCGTGTTCAAAATTAAGGATGATAAAAAATACCGATATTTTGGACCTATCATATTGAAAAGAAATCAAAATTATCGAATTTTTTATGTACTGTGATTTTTAGTAAGGTATTATACCGTATTGAAAATTTCTGGTATGGTAATGGTACAATTATCTTATTTATATTTACTACCGACACATTATGTAAGAAAAATATAATAATATTTTTTTATTTTAAAACGATAAATTTAAAATAAGATCATATAGATTAAAAATAATCTTATGATCTTCTCTCTTCACCTAACAATATTATTGATATAAACATATTTCTTGAATAAATATCAGCAGAAAAATCTTAAAAATCAAAGTATATAAAAAACTCTTAATACGTTAACAGTGTATGGAAGAATGATAAAATAAATAGTAATATGTTATACCAAAATCATATTGAAATCATTCCGTAAATTTTATCTATTGAAGTAATGGAACATAAATAACCACACACCGACTCATACTGAAAATTTGGTACACCGAACTAAGGTATATCGGAAACTTCGGTACAGTAACGACATGAATTCTTCTCATATCATAAATTTCGGTAAGGTATAAGGTATGGTGAAAAAAGTCCGATGTACTATGCCGAACCATCTCTATTCAAAATTGAGAATCCAATATACGTTCATATTTTATTATTAAAATAATTAATTTTTATTTAATATTTTTTATAATTTTAGTTTATTATTATTTAGATTATTTTGTTAAGTTCAATAGAGTTCATATAACCTAATTTATATAATATTTTTTAATTTTAACTAAAAATATAATTATTAATTAATTCATAATCATAATTTATCTTCTTATAAAATTTGATTTTTGTTCGTAAAATTCAGTAAGAATATATTATATTATACATATTTTTTTGTTTTGTGAAAATAATTATAAAAATTTGTAATCGACACAATAAAATGTCATCGTGGAACAAATGATTTGATCCAACTCCAAACTTTATTAAATTAAAATTACTCCAAGCTTTATGCATTTTTCTTTTTAAAAACCTAACTCACCTAGGACCTCGGAGTCGGATAAAAATAAAATTTAATACCTTTGAGTTTTGATATGAGAAAAGTGTTCATTTTTGGGAAATTAGCTGATGAAAGGCCACATCTTCTCTCCCATTTTCCTTTCTAATGATTTTGTTAGTTTATTTCACTTTTTTGGAACCAAAAGAAATGGATGGAGAAACTCATGTTAAAATTCTAGAAAAAAAGGTGATTTAAAATGGAGGAATGCGCGTGCACAAAATGGGTTTTTCAACCTTATCAAACTATTTTGGTAGATATTGACTTCTCAAGTGAACCAAACTCCACATTCATCCAATCGAGCCTCCGATCCTCACATTTCGACCTAAATGAAAATATCAATTTTGATTTTGGATAGTGACCTACTTAGACCATAACCAAATCAATCCCATTATTGGATTTCTCTTTTCTATTTATTCAGCTTCAAGAGTTTATAATTTTTGAGACCAATAAGTGGGAGCACTACCAAAAGCCAGACCAACCCCTACATATAAAAAGACATATTTTTTGAACAATGTTATTAATAAATTATTGCCGATTTCATTGCTGGGCGACACAAATCAATGCAATGATGAAGATTTTAAGAATAGTGTTTTGAAGCAGTAATTAGGAGAGTTCACAATGTTTTAAGGTTGTCGGGTAGCAGGAAAGGAAGCTGTCTATTACAGATGTTAACTATATATCCAAAATCACATAATTAATTATTTTCATAAGAATAAATAGAAGGTATAATATGGGTTAGAGAAAGATATATAAGAATGATAAAGAGTGGATGCAACGTGACAATGTTGGAATGGGAGTGATAGTGATTTGTGGACACTAACTAAACCACTGTTCTTTATGGAACCTGCTGTTCTTTTTGGAAGCATGCATGATTCTCATCTCATGCCATTAATATACTTTCTAAGACATTTCTGGCTTTCTTTTTCGATTATTTGAGTTTAAATTCTAATCCAATATTAAAAAGTATACCATGCATCTAAGTTTAGCATGATAAGACACTCTAATTGAACATATAGATCATGTATTGCTTATGAAGCAACTAAGACGAATTAAAATACATTAGTGTAGAGAATAATATCTTTTATTTCACTCAATGACAAACAATGTACAAGGATGTATATATAGAGGAAATAGAAAACCTAATCTAGGATATTTACAAAAGATATGAAAATATATTCTCTAAGATATGAGATATTGTATAATATATCTCAAGACCCCCCCTCAAGCGAAGATGAATGTAATCGAAGCTTGGAACAGAAATACTCGAACAGTGGTCGTGGTAGGCTCTTCGTAAACATGTCTGCAATTTGATCTTCAGAGGGAACGAACTTCGTCTTCAGTTGATTGGAGCTTACAAGTTCCCGTACAAAATGATAATCAATATCAATATGTTTCGCACGCTTGTGAGATACTGGATTCTGTGTGAGGAACAAAGCACTAGAATTGTCTGAGAAAATAGTAGGTGGCGCTGGAAGGGATACGTGAAGATCACGTAATAAGTTTGCCACCCAAAGCAATTCTGAGGCCGTGTTCGCGATTGCACGATATTCAGATTCGCAGCTGGAGCGTGAAACTGTTGGTTGCTTCTTTGCGCTCCATGAAATTACATTTGGGCCCAAGAATATCGAATAACCGTAAGTAGATCTTCGGGTATCCGGACACCGTGCCCAATCGGCATCGGAGTAGCCAATTAAGTCGACAGCGCCTGGGCGAAACGTGAGGCCGTAATGGACCGTGCCCTTCAAGTAGCGAAGGACTCGTTTTACAGCTTGGTAGTGGTCCGTGGTCGGATTCTGCTGATACTGACTTAAAGTATTGACAGAATATGCGAGGTCCGGACGAGTAATAGTGAGATATTGCAGAGCACTAAGAAGAGAGCGGTAAAGAGTAGGATTTTCAAACAATGGTCCATCTTTGACAAAGGTGACCCCTGGAGCTAACGGAGTAGAAACCGGCTTGGCATGAATCATGTCTGATCGCTTGAGTATATCAAGTGCATACTTAGCCTGAGTAAGAATCAACTTGTCGCCTGAATAGGAGGCTTCAAGACCAAGAAAGTAACCCAATTTTCCAAGATATTTGGTAGAGAATTCCGAGTTGAGTCTGGTCATCAAGGAAGATAGCGCCTGAGCATTATTACCTGTGATGATTATATCGTCAACATATACCAGCAAATAAATGACGACAGACGCACGATGCAATATAAACAGAGATGTGTCAGCGGAACTGCAGAGAAAACCCAGAGACAGAAGGAATGTTCGGAAACGCTGGTACCAAGCCAGCGGTGCCTGCCGAAGACCATAGATTGCCCGTTGTAGCTTACAGACATAAGATGGTCGATGTGGGTCAATAAATCCAGGTGGCTGCTCCATGAAGACCGGAGTGAACAACACACCATTTAGGAAGGCATTTTTTACATCCAGTTGATGTAACGGCCAAGAATTCATGACGGCGATGGAGATGACAATTCGGACTGTAGAGGCCTTGACGACAGGACTAAAAGTGTGAGTGAAGTCGAACCCAGGTACTTGGCTAAACCCTTGAGCAACCAAACGTGCTTTATAGCGGTCAACTGAGCCATCTGCTAGCAGTTTGGTGCGATAGACCCATTTAGAGCCGACAATATTTGAGTCATGTGGCCTTGGGACCAGAACCCACGTATTATTCTTCCGAAGAGCCGACATCTCCTCCTTCATAGCGTCAACCCATTCAGGAACCTTTAAGGCAGTTTTAATGCCGCGAGGTTCAGGTAGGGCTGTAGATGCAGAATAAACAGAAACCAAGTTAATGTCAACAGGATAACGCGGCTTAAAAATACCTGCTTTGGCGCGTGTCTGCATGGGATGACGGCCGAGGGGAGGAACTCTTGGAGGCGGGTTAGGGCTGTTTTGCGGCGAAGGGGGTTGCTGGGCAATATTTGGGTCGGGAGGCGGCTGTGGAGCGTGGTGAGGCGGATCGGGTGCAGCGGAGGTGCATATGGTGCATGGACTAGGGTTAGGGTTTGAGGAATTAGGATTAGGGTTTGATAGCTCGATATCAGAGCTAGAGGAATGACGACTGAGGTATGAAGTAATGTCGAGTTTGGACAAGGCAGTCGACGGTGAAGATTTAATGAACGGAAGACAGAGTTCGTCAAACCGAGCATGACGGGTGATGTAAATGCGTGAGGTAACATGATCTAGACATTTGAAACCCTTATGATTAGAGCTGTAACCTATGAAGACGCAAGGAAGACTACGAGGTTGAAGTTTATGTTTATTATAGTCACGAAGACAAGGAAAAACACGACATCCAAAAACACGGAAGATGTCGAAGGAGGGAGATGTATGAAACAACAGCTCATAGGGCGATTTGTGTTATAGGAGAGGGGTTGGTAGACGGTTTATGATATAAACAGTCGTACTGAAAGCTTCGACCCAATATGAGGTAGGGACGACCGAATGAAATAAAAGGGAGAGGCCTGTTTCTGTGATATGGCGATGTTTTCGTTCAGCTCGACCATTTTGAGAAGGTGTGTATGGACAAGATATTTGGTGATGAATGCCGTATTTTCGAAAATGTGATTGGAGGCATGAGTTTGTAAATTCAGTACCACCATCACTTTGGAATTTTTTGATTTTATGTGGAAACTGTTTTTCAACAAAGGCATGAAATTGAATAAAGATTTCTGGGAAATCGGATTTTGCATGCATTGGATAGAACCAAACAAAACGAGAGAAGTCATCTATGAAAACAGCATAATAACGGAAACCAAGCTTTGACACGACAGGGGAAGGTCCCCAAAGATCACAATGAATAAGTTCTAAGGCTAGACTCGAACGACTCTCAGAGACAGGGAAGGGTAAGTGTGAACTTTTTGCTAACTGACAAGATGTACATAAAGTTGAACTGGATGTACCAAGACGGAATTTACTGCGGAGAAAGGTAATCGTACGAGCAGCAGGATGACCTAGGCGGTTGTGCCACGTTTGAAAAGTAGTGTGAGGAATATGTTGTTGAGATAGGGCAGTAAAGGCTGAAACTGGATTCCTTAGCACGTACAGCCCATGCCTACGCACGCCGGTTGCAAGTGTTTTTCCGCTTTCCCGAGCCTGGATTTTGAACTGCACATCAGTGAACAAGACATTAACCGGAAAATCCTGAGTTAATCGAGTAACAGATAGCAAATTCTTTGTAATGTCAGGAACCACTAAGACATTGTTTAAAGATAAGTGCGTAGAAAGATTCAAAGAACCGGTGTGAGTGATACGCAAACAGTCACCATTACCAACTGCAACATGATCAGATCCTGAATAGTCTGAGACATTATCCAGATTGGAAAAGTCCTTCGATATGTGAGCAGTAGCGCCAGTGTCCAAGTACCAATTGGAAACAGAATCTGGAGAAACAGTACAATTTGCCGAAAAACCTTCGGCTATCTGGGCAGTATGCGAAGCATGTGAACGACGAACGAATGACCTATCAAATCGGTGAGAGCAGTCAAAATCATCATGACCTGTCTTTCGACAGAAATAACACCAAGGCGGACGACGTTGCTTGTTCCCGCCTTTGGATTTTCCACGACCACGCGGCTTGTGATCGTGAGAGGTCGAATCTCGAGAAATTGAGGACGCATGAAACGCGACAGTCGACACAGCGGAAGAAGAATCAGCGGACTTTAAAAATAGCTCGTGGCTGAGAGCTTTGGCGAGAAGAGAGTCGAACTCCGGAAGAGGTTCTTGAGCCATTTGAGCCGCAGTAAAGTTTGAGAAACTTGGACTCAATCCACGGAGAAACCAATGAGACTTATCTGAAGGATCAATCGGTCGCCCGATTGCGGAAAGTTGATCGCACACAGATTTGAAGCGACGACCGTATTCCGCAACAGGAGTGTCACTTTGTTTCATCGAAAGCAGATCATCTTTAAGGCTTAATTCCCTAGCCTTCGACCGATGGCTATAAGAACGAGATAAGGCAGTCCAAACATCTCGGGAAGTAGAACATCCAATAATAATAGCCATAGATTCTTCAGTTAAAGTTGAGACGAGAAATAACTTGATTAGTTGATCTCGAGAATACCACTGGGAATATTCAGGGTTTGGAGAACTCACGCCGGCAACCGGAGGCAGCGTGGAAGGAGGCGCCGGGAAAGAGCCATCGATATACGGTAGGAAATTCTGCGTAATAAGGAGTGGCTCTATCTGTGCATGCCATAAAAGATAATTTGAGGAGGTGAGTTAAATCGTCACCATGTGGATCATCGTCGACAGCGGAAGGGAGGGCAACTCGCCGGGATCGGGTTGTGCGGCCATGTGTGCGACGCGATCGAAAGGATGGAGGAAAGAAAGAACGACTCTGACCTAGGGTTTGGCCAAATATTTGGCTGATACCATGTAGAGAATAATATCTTTTATTTCACTCAATGACAAACAATGTACAAGGATGTATATATAGAGGAAATAGAAAACCTAATCTAGGATATTTACAAAAGATATGAAAATATATTCTCTAAGATATGAGATATTGTATAATATATCTCAAGAATTAGCTCTTAGAAATCAAGAATTTAAATATATCAAAAACAAAAGGCATGCAACGAGCAAGCTCCAAAATAGGCGGTAGTATGATTTGACAAAATTAACCCTGACGACTGAGAATTTCAAACTAGGATGGTGCATCCCATAAGGGAACTAGTGTAAGAGATGAATGAGAATTATATATACAACTCAATGATATATAGATGGTCTGGAACAATGCAAGACACGTACAGACCTCTTTCAAAAAACTGCAATACCACTTACCACTCACCCAAAAAGGTTAAGGTAGCACCAAATGACATGGCGCTTGCTCATTACCAACTCCCAATGACCAAGCCCAAGCTCAGGAAAAAAGTGCGCACATCACTTGTACATTCATCAAATCAAACTATACCTTCCCAATATTCCTATTCGAGGTGCAGTGATAAAAAATTAAAAACACTCTACCTATAATCAATATTAGGGCCCATGGACAAAATTGAAATGTCCCTTAACGAGAACTCTTTTTATTTCAAACCTTCTTTAATTGTTCATTCACCTAACAATTAATAATAATAAAAATAATAAAACGATAAGTATCAAATAATTATTGAAATAATTTAGATTTATAATTTAATCTCAAACATAAATTGATAGAATGACATGATCACGAAACACTAAGACATTTTTTCCGAAGAATAAAACATATTTGCAACAAATAAATAAAAAAATTAATACCATAACATACCTTTCTTCAGCGATGGCTGCCGGTTGGAGGAGATAATAAACAAATGAAGGCAATTGGACAAATCAGAAATGTTCGAAATAGAGAGTCGAGAGAACAAGAACAAAATAAAACTCAAAAATAAATGGGCTACTAAGTATACATTTTGGACCATTTTTGTGAAAGATGAAGCGTCCCAGCCTGTATCCTTTTTAATATACTGCATATATATATAGAGAGAGGTTTAATAATATCACAAGTGACTATTAGATGAGAGAAGAAAATAAATCTTGTCCTTTAATTTGATAAAATAAGTGGTCCAGATTGATTCTTAAAATTTGAAATTTAACTTTAATTTTTATTTTAAATTATAATTAAGGGCATTTAGGTAATTTAAACATGAGGGACCACAATAAATTTCATAATCTCTTTCCTATAAAAAAACACGTGTTTTGCTTCTACATATTCTCTCTCATCTAATTTCTTTATAAAACTTTAAATAATTACATCTCATTCAATTTAAATTATTTTTCCACGTTCAATCTATCAAATTAAAGATAATTTAATTATCTTTCAAACGAAATCACTATTGCATATGTTTCAAATAATATAATCGTAGCAAAAATAAGATACTGCTACTATACAGACGTATATAATGCATATTTACAAGCTTATATAATGCAACTTACATCTGAAAAAAATCTTTATTCTGTAGAAATTTGATAGCCCCATCAAACATAATGCAACTAAACTAACCTATATAATGCAAATATACAGGCTATAAAATGCAACTTAAAGGTGGTCTGATGAATTTAAATTATTGACAAATGAAATAGTAATAAATAAAACAAAACATGAAATCCAAATATTTCATGCAACCACCTACCAACAATTGCATTACAACTTCCCTTTCCTCTGCTAGCTCGTACTCGTCGTCCCTTTGAGGAAATCGAAGAAGTCGTTACCTAAATAAGAAGAAGATGATGGATTCAAAACTCAAATTCATCATACCACCTTTAAGTTGCATTATATAAATCTGCAAAAATGCATTATTTAGGCCTATAAATTTGCATGACTATTTATGAGGTAATTGATATTTTGACAAAATGTTTTATTTTCTGATTTAAGTTGCATTATATAAGCATGTATATTTGCATTATATAGACCGGTTCGGTTGCATTATGTTTGATAGAGCTATCGAATTTTTGCAAACATATACAATATGAATTTCGTTTGAAAGATAATAAAACGATCTTTAATTTGATATATGACACGCAAAAAAATAATTTAAATTGAGTGAGTTATGATTATTTAAAGTTCTATAGCAATGTTGGAGGTGAGAGAATAAAGTTAATAACAAATAAACGTGTGAGAAAATAAATTATGATTTTTTTGTAATATAAGATGTGGTCCCCTCATATTTAGAAAAATTAAATAATATTTAAGATATGGTTCCCTAAAATCAATGAATTTGAATTTAATTCATGGTAGTTGTGAGTGCATTATGTCATTAATGTCCTTATTATGCAACTAAATTTAGGTCGCTGATGCAACTTTGTAATTTTGGGCTAAAATTAAATCTCAACCGCCCGCAGGCCTCATTAAATTGACTAGATTCATTCTCTTCTCCTATCTAAGGGACCACTTGTAAGATTAACACACCCATATATATATATATATATATATATAGAGTAGTGATCATATGTTACCCATTCTCTAGATGTTATATGAGACCACATCTCAACCATTTATTTATCAACCTAACGGTTATTAAATTATGAATTAATTTTAATTTTTAATTTTTAAATATAAATTAAGGGTATATTAGGTAATTAAGTAATTAATTTATATTATTCTTTCATTAATCAATCACACGTTGTTTCTTATTTTTCCTTCTCTCATCATTTTTCTCTCTCCTCTATAATTCCTATAAAACTTTAAATAATCATAACTTCTTCAATTTGAATTATTTTTCACTTATTATATACTACCTCCGTCCCGGATCATTAGTCTTGTTTCATTCCGGCACAGATACCAATGCGGGTGAGATAGAGGAAATTAGTATTTTATTAATGAGTGTGTATTAATTTTCCATTTTAGGAAAGCAAGACTAATGTTTGGGACAGACGAAAAAGGAAAACAGGACTAATGTTTTGGGACGGAGGGAGTATCAAATTAAAGATAACTTAATTACCTTTCAAACGAAATCCCTATTGCATATGTTAGGAATAAGGTAATTGTAGCAAAATCAAATAATGTAATAGCTAAAACTAAATAATGTAACATAATAATAAGAATAATGTAATATTGTAATACTAATAAAGAGAATTACAGATTGATGAATAAAGAGAACTATTAGTTTCTTTTTTCGGCAAGAAATCAGACATTAATAATGTAATATACAATGAACACATAATGTACCAATCAGTCGATATACAATGCACCATTCAGACAATACTTTTATCAACGTCATGCAACCGCAAAAAAACAGACATGAATAATATAATATACAGTCAAATAATGTAATATACAATCAATACATAATGTACCACTCACTCAATATATAATGTATCATTCAGACAATTCTTTGATCTGTATCATGCAACCACAAAAAATAGATACATAAATAATGTACATACGATTGAATAATGTACTATAAAGCCGATACATAATGTACCACAACACATATTGTACCATTCAGATAACACTTTGATCTATATACTGCAACGCAAAATAGATAAGAATAATGTAATACTCATGTGACACATAATGTATCACTCAGTCGATGCACAATGTACCATTCATGCAACAATTTGATCTATATCATACAACCAGAAAAACAAACATGGATAATATAATACAAAGACGGCACATAATGTAGCACTCGAATACCTTTTTTATGTATAAAATGCAAGAGCAATTGTGAAATTAAGATTTTCCCCAATTTTTATAAGAACAGCATCAAAATTAGGTAAGTATACTATATCATTACATTACTCTCTATATTATGGTACATTATTTAGCTTTACCTATTACATTATTTAGTTTTACTTCGATTTTCTTATTCTGAACATATGTAATAGGGATTTCGTTTAAAAAATAATAAAATTATCTTTAATTTGATATATAGTATGTAAAAAAATAACTTAAATTGAATGAGTTATGATTATTTAAAATTTTATAAGAATAATAGAGGAGAGAGAATATTGACGGGAGAGAGAAACAAGGAATAACGTAACATTGAGTTGGTTAATGAGAAATAATAATATAAATTAATTACCTCATTACCCTTATTATATATTTAATCATTAAAATTTAAACTTAATCCTATCCATCCAAATTCAAATTGGAAGGTTGGATTTTAGTCTCATATAACATAGGAAAGCTAGGTAACCATATAATGCAACCCTATATTTATACATATATATATATATATATATATATATATATATATAGGGAGCGGATCCAGTGAGAAAAATCTTAACGTGAGAAAGTGAGAAAGATGTTTGATTGGATTCATGACATTGCTTGATTGTATTCAAGTCGTTGTTTGATTACAATGTTGCTTGATTATGCTTTAGTTGTTGTTTGATTGCGTTTTAATTGTTGCTTGATTAAATATCAACCATTGATTTTTTTAGATATGATGGACATGATTCATTCTTTTTTCTTACAGGGGGAATTTTTTTACATGATCCCTCCTATATATATACATATATATATATATATATATATATATATATAGAGAGAGAGAGAGAGAGAGAGATCATGTGAGAAAAAAGAATGAATCATATCCATTAGATCTAAATAAATCAATGGTTGATATACAATCAAACAACAACTAAAACACAATCGAGCAACTGCTTAATTGTGTTTAATTGTTGCTTAATTACTATGTTGCTTGATTGTATTTTAGTTGTTGCTTGATTTTATATCAACCATTGATTTATCTGGATCTAATCAATATGATTCATTCTTTTTTCTCACATGGGATTTTTTTCTCACCTGATCCGTTCCCTATATATATATATATATATATAGGGATGGGATCATATGATAATAAATAAGTATATTAAAAATAAGAATGAATCTCATCCATTAGATCTAATTAAATCAATGACTGTTATCTAATCAAGCAATAATTAAAACGCAATCAAGCAACAACTGAAATACAATCAAGCAACATTATGATCAAGCAACAAGTGAAATACAATCAAGCAACATTGTAAAGGTAATCAAGTGACTTTATTATTTTATCACGGGGGGAATTTTTATCACCGGATCCAATCCCTATATATATATATATATATATATATATATATATAGGGAGCGAATCCTATACTAAAAAATTGTTTGTGCTGAAATGCTAATGATGCTTGATTAGTTAGTGTATTATGTTTGTTTAGTTATTATGTTATGCTTCATTGAATTGCATAACCACCCACAACAAAATAAATAACTGTCAATCTAAAAAATTCAATCTTGACCATTCAACCATCAAAATCAAGGATCTAGGATTTATTCCTATTTAGCATCTTTTCACTTTTTAGCATTTGATTCTTCATTATATATACATATATATATATATATATATATATACACACACACACATTAGATTCAACTATTTATCATTATATATAGTTGCAGTAATTTATAGTTAAAGTTGCATATATTACGCCTTTACATTTGCATATATTCACTTGTTGTGATTTAAGTAAGATGTCTTAATTACGTAGTTGTTGTAATTAAGTCAGTAAACGTGCATTGATTATGCCTGTAAACTTGCAGTATATATATTTATTTTTTAGTTATGTGTAAGGTTTTGAAGAATATAAATATATGTAGTTGTAGCAATTAGCCCGTAAACTTACGGGTTTTTAAGCTTGTAAATATGCATTGACTAAGCCTGTAAATTTACTTTATACAATGAAATGATTGTTTCTTATCTTCATGTAAACTTGGTATATATTATAATACTGCAATGAATTAGTTAATATATTGCATATATTTATGATTAATAATGCAACTTTTGACGAAGTATAAATATCGTTATAATTTGTGTTAATGTTTTTAGAATAATGAAATATTGCATGCTATATAATGCATTATTTCACATAAAATAATGCAATATTGTATGATAGATAATGCAACATCATGTGATAGATAATTCGAAATAACAAAATAAATTACTTAAAATTAGAAAATTGTGAAGAAAATGAAATTAATTTTTAAATACAATAATTGAGATAACTAATCCCATAAAATTAGGAAACATATATAATTTAATTTTGAAATGTAGTATTTTAGAAATCAAATCCCACAAAATTAGGGGTGAAAAATCGTGCATATATCATTCTAATTTTTAAAAATATTCACGTAATACAATTTTTTCCTCTGAATATTGCAACTTTTTTTCTCTTAATAATGCAGCGAATTTGATTAAATTTTAAAAATTAATGTGTTTAGTAGGTTAATATTTAAAAAATTGTAAATCTTTAACTAACCCGTGTAATTCGGTAATCAGATACGTTGGGGATATTCAATTATTTGTTCAAAGACATTATTATCCTTATATGCAACTTTTTATCTCATTTACTTCATCGATTTAAAAAAAAAAAAAAGAATGATCTGGCACATTCATTTGAATAATAAATAATTCGGATTTAATCTTATCTCATTTGCATTAACATATTTACATAAATGAGCTAATATTTATACATTTTGGACTCTTATTTTTTTTATATACAATTTTTTCATTATATATGTATATATATAGATAGTGGACTAAAACTTTTTTGGCCCCTAGAATTCTAATACGGAGTAATATTTTACAATTTTTTAAAAACACAAATTGATAATATATATATAATGAGTTAATATAATTAAGGCCCTTAAAATATAGCTAGATTTTGTTGTAGATATAATTTTTAATTAACACACACACACACATATATATAAAACACTAGTCGGCTAATATTTTCTTGCTCTTCCTTTTTCTAACTGTTGTCTAGATTTTTGGGTCAAAGACTTCTAGTGGTCTGCCCTGGGCCCTCTTGTTCATGCAAAACCTGAGAAAAGATATAAACTTGAAAAACTAGCCGACGTCGATCGATACGGGGTCTGTCGATTGGCGTGAAAGAGCTGGTTGTGTCGATCAACACATAGGATGTCAATCGATACAGAGCTCGATACCAAAAACCAACACACGCACTCGAACAGTTAAAAATAAATTAAGAAAACTTAATCCAATAGATTTAAAAAGCAAACTAGTAATGGAGTAAGCTCTAACAATTCCACGACAACAATGCCAATTTGATCGTCTGTAAAAACTACAGGTTAAATTGTAGTAAAACAGTGTCAAATAAATTTATAACCAAGAATGTCGAATTCACATGGAATGTATGATAGATTTATCCTATGTACTAGCCATAGTTTTCAAATCCTTTTGTTTGAGTACTTGAAATTATGGTTTTGATTTTTATAAAATTAAGGATAACAAAAGCAGAAATTTAAAGGGTTTAAAAAATAATAAATAA
Source organism: Plectranthus barbatus (assembly GCA_026898455.1). NCBI lineage: Eukaryota > Viridiplantae > Streptophyta > Magnoliopsida > Lamiales > Lamiaceae > Plectranthus > Plectranthus barbatus. The sequence continues at coordinate 102,232 of JAPKLW010002081.1, forward strand.
AGATACAAATTCCAGGGCAGACAATCAACCTATCAACATGCATAATTCATCAACTTAGCAATGGGGAAAAATCAGATTCAAATGGATTCAATTCCTTGTTTAGCAATGAAACCCTAGATTAATAATGTATGACTATCTACTCTCGGTCTCAAGAATACAACATTAATCAATCTCAATAATTATCATATTTAATCACACAATTAATTCTTCTTTTTTAGACAGAAATCAATTGCACTTAATTTCTTCTTCCTATTACCAATTTTCACCTTCCAGTCCTTCAATTGATAGCTTTCGATCCTTCATTAAATGTAAACCAGATTAAATTAAACCAGAAAATTAAACTATGCTATCGAGTTGAATTAATTAAACATGCATCAAGATCGAATTATCAAAACCCTAGAATCTGCTAGGTTTCTAGCCACAAATCATGGATAGAAATAAAGCAAACATTTTATTAAAATTCATAAAATAACTAACAATAGGATAAGAACCTTGAAGTCTTGAAAAATTCCAATGTTAAAATAAAAATTATATCCAAAGTAGTCCAAAAGCCACCCTCAAGCTCGAGCTATTAGATACATTTATAGAGGAGGGATTATATCTAAAATAGGTATTGGGCTTGAAATATAAAAAATATCCAAATTAGCTGAAACCTTCTTTCTCGGGCCTCCGAGTCGATCGACATGGCCTTCATGTCAAAGTCCACTTTGATCTCCAATTTCGGTCGTCACCAGTCATCCGTGTCGATTGACACAGGGTGTGTCAATCGACATGGATCTCCCACGTCGAGCACTTCCTTTCTTCATGCCTCGATCGACATTGACCCTCCGTGTCGATCGACATGCACCATGTCGGTCGACATGGATGTCTTGCTCAGGTTTTTGTCTTTGTCTTCCATGTCGGTCGACATCCCATGTGTCGACGAAAACAACGACTTCTCTATTTCAACTCTTTTCAGCACTTAGCCACTTTTTCGCCCAAAAACCTACAAAAACTAACCATGCCAAGCATAACATCATCTATAATACACACATGCACGAAAATATCTAATAACTAAAATAAATTAACTAAACAAAGGAGAAAAATATGGATACGTGAGTGTACTTACGAGCTTATCAACGCCAAATGTCATGTGAATTGAATGCTGAAATTGAGTGTCCTTTTGATGCATTTCACAAGTGTGAGTTGGTCTCGATTGGTTTGGGCCACTTGGACCTGACCTAAACAGATTTAACACTAATATTATTTATATTCAAATAATTACTTTTCAATATAACAAAATAACTATAACAATTTGCATCATAACGATCAAACTATAACATAATAAATATTAAAGATAACATAGTAACATATTAATTATTATTAAAATTCAATATAAATATTATTTTTAAAATATCTCTGATATAATTTAGTGCCCGAGTTTAACACAATGGTGTCAAAGACAAAGTAGACAGAGTGTTTGACACACAAAAGTCAAAGCGTAAAATTTAAAAGAGTTTGACACAGCGGAATTAATTGTTCCAAGGTTTATAAATCATAAAGCCTCGAGAGCCACACGACAAAATAGTTTTCACTTATTCAAACAAAGTTTTTACAAGTGAAGAACAAAATACTAAACAAGATAGAAATTTTCCTAAGTTCACTCCTTAGTAAAATTCCTACGAAAGCAATCAAACACAAAATCGCACGATACAACCCAATTACTCCTCCACCGTAGGATTCACTCTCCGGAGATGGATTCCACAACTCGATTGTATTCTTCGTGTGCTTGATGAATGATTGGAGAAACGATTCAACCTAGAGAGCTCGTATGAATATGTGTCTAACCTCTGATCCGCACGTCTCTAGTCACCTTCGTCTTCTATTTATTTGTCTTGGAGCACTCGTACACTTCTTCCACTACTTGGCAATGGATCGTGTCCCTTTTCCACGTTTTTACCTGTACATACAACAAAAATGAACTCCCACTAACTCACGTGGGGTTAGATAAAGATGTAGAGGTGCTCCCTATTATTTAGGAACTAGAATAACAACCTAGAATAATAATATAAAGTATATAATAAGATATAATTAATAAACATAATATATCCGAAACCTAATAAACAGGACCTGAAAAAAGTCATTAAACAGATAAATATAATTTTCCTAAAAGATAGGAATTAGTTGCAACAAACAGATTCAAAACTTTGATATTGAGAAGTCAAAGTTAAGCAGATAAGGTTTGACATGTGAATGTTAAAGTTAGACAGCAAGGATAAGATTACCTTCAACCTGTCAAAGCGAGGTAAGTTTGACAACCGTGTGTCAAACTTACTTATTCGCAGGTAAGTTTGACAACCGTGTGTCAAACTTATTTATTCGCACTTCACAGTCTCAATAACCAAAATATATTGAACGATGGAGAATAAAAAGCTAAGATAAGAAAAATATTAAATATGAACATTTATTGAAATAAATATATAGGATAAATACTTTTATCAATAATATTTATATTATTTAAAATAAAAATAATATATTAAAATTCGATGCGATATGTAAATAACATTCCATACATTTTATAGTCTCATATTATTACTGTACTGTATATTTTTGATACAATAATATACCATACTATTAATAACGATATATTGCGGTATATCGGTTAATCAGTTTTTCGATATTTTTTTATACTCTTATGGTACGTAAGAAAGTGGACCACTACACACTTTTGAGAAATCTATATATATACTAAAGCAAAGAAGTGAAGAAATAACCGTTCCCGCCAAAACTATAGGAAAACGTATATCCATAATTTTAAATTAATTTTTTCAAAAATATAGAAGTAGCAGAGTTGGTATAAGGTGTTGATTTAATGTTTTTGCATCCTAGAGGTATTGTGTTCAACCCTCACCTCCATCATAGAAATATATTTATAATTTTCATTTTTTTTACACAAAAATTACTTCATTTCTTTTAAAATAAAAAGATTGAAACAATTATTCCATCAAATAAAGTCATTATTTTATTTTATTTAAATACATTATGATTAATTAAATTATTATTAATTAATACTAATCATAATAATCAATTTGAACATTTAATACAATCAGTCTTATTTTCAATTTCGATATTCCATAATAAAAGACAATTATCTCCATTCATTGTCAACAAAATATTTTACTTTTTTACCAATATTTCAGTAATTTATAAAATTTTGATAATCAACATATAATTAAATGTATACAATAACATGCAAACCTAAATGATGATAACAAATCAAATTATTTTAAAATTACATTTAAAAAAAATCGTAAGATAGTAATATTTAATAATTTTAATAAATTAATAAGATAGATTAACATACCATTGATAAATTTATTATTTATATTTATAATTTATATAATCTCTTATAACTCATATAATTTTTCTAAATCTGGTACAAATTCATTATTTTTATAATTTAAAATATTAAATTATATGTAATCTATATATATATATATATATATATATATATATATAGGTCTGATCATATGAGAATAGTTGTTAACATGAGAACTTGAGAATAGAAAATGAAGTAATTTTAAGATAAAATGAACAAAAATGAAGATAAAAATGAACAATATTTTAGAAAAACTGAAGGCTAAAAAGTACAATGAATGAAATCGAAGATAAAATGAAGAAAATGGAAGATAAAATGAAAATGAAGTATTTTGAGGTTAAAATGAATATTTTTTCACTGAATGATTTTGATGTTAAAATGAAGTATAGCGAGGATACAATGTAGTATTTTCATATTCTCTATTCTCACTGGATTAAGCCCCTATATATATATATATATATATATATATATTAAAGGAGAGAAGTTGTTATTTAATTTAGGCGTGAACAGTTATAGGTATTTCTCACAACAGAAAAAAAAAAATCAACACTTATTTATTTTTTTATCTAACTATATTGTGGTTTAATATAATTTTTATCTTACTAATTTCACAACAATTGGAACGTGGTTTTTTTACGTGTATTATAAATTATGATCATAACACTTGCATAATAATAAAGAAAATTATGACAAAAAAGAAAAATAAAATAAAAATTGTAATAAACCAAATTTTATCATTAATAATACCATCTACAAAGGAAAATTTGAAAATAGTGTAAAAACGATTTCAAGCAAATACCAGTAAAAAAGCACTTTTATTTTTTGAATTTTAGTCAACTTATATACCTAAAAAACATTACAAACCCTCTATTTAACGATTATTCTTCACATATTATTTTTTCTTTGAGTAGTAAATTTTAATTTTTTTCTCTAATAAGATATAAAATATATACATAAATAAATAATTTAAAATTTTGAAGGGATTTGAGATTATTTGTATCAGTTTAGGATGTTGACGAATTTAATTGATTCAAATAATCATGAATGAGATAATATTAATATTAAAGAAAAATAAATTTCCTTGAAAGTGTAATAATCATCATCAAGTTTGTAAATTTGATGAATGATGAAAATATTTGAAAGAAATTTGTAAGACTACTAAAGAGTAAGTGTAATCGGATAGATATTTTATCTAAAGTGTTTACGTATATATTTTTTAAATTTTCATATCTATATAACTCTAAAAATTTAATCTATTTCAAATAGCATTTAATATTTCTAATTGTGACCAATCTTCAAATAGTATTTTAATTTATATATCTTAAATAATATTTTAATTTATTTTTTGATAAATTAATAATAATTCAATTATATTACAAAAAAGAAAATCAAAGATTTTATTTTTAGAAAATAGGTTATCTTGTAAAGCCAATATATTTATGAGGGAATAATTTTAAATAGCAAAAGTTATAAAACACATCCACCAAATAGCACCTCTTATGAAAAACTCCACAAAATAGCGAAAGTGTACTTTCTCTGTCAAAACTGTCTCAATCTCCCAATCATTTTTGTCGATTAGTGTGAAAAGTCCAACTGTTTGATTATTTTATTATTGTTCATTTAGGGTTGAATTTAAAATGTAATAAAAAATTTGTGCGGACTTCAGATTTGAAAATGGGATGGAACTCGCTTTGAATTGGGCTGGAAGTAAATCAATTCAGATGGAAGTCGGCCATTCTAGCTGGAATTCGGTACTTGGTTAAATCAGAAATTATTTCGTATGGAATTCGGTTTATTTGTGCTTTATTGTATGGAATTCGTATGAAAATCGGTTGGACTTCGTATGGAATTCATATGGAATTCGGATTAAATCAGATGGAACTCGCTTAAATGAGGTGGAACTCAACAAAAATGGAATGGAAGTCCATTTTAGGATTTAGGGTCGTGTGGGATCTTTTGAAAATTACATTACATGTTGCGATTCTCAAGTAATATAAATCATGTAAAATTTGTTTGTATTTAGAAATGAAATACTAAGCACATAAAATATAAATTATGAGAATCACAAGCACATTCAATCGGAATTTCATGTCCTCAATTTAAGACAATTAAATCAAACATATTACAATACGTTATGCAATACATTTCCTAAAAACCAAACAAATTAATCAGGCGGAACTCTTTCTGGACAACCACGTTTCGTGTGACTTGTAGATCCACATATACTGCATTTCTTTGTAGCTCGTCGTCTAGTGGTTGATGTTTGTCCCGCCTCTGCTCCTGAAGGACGACGACTATTTCTGGGTCGACCGGCTTGCCGATTCACAATTGGCGGCAAAACAACACAAGCTTGTGCTTCTGGTGATACAATCCACTCATCTTTGGGAGGCAGTGGGTGTATGACCCCTCCATATATTTCTTGCCAATTCGATGTCTTGTAGTATGACCAAACGTAGTCATATATACTCGTACCCTTGAAGCTGTGTCAACAACAAAGATTAAGTAGTGAACATTATAATTAAAGAATGATGTATTTATATATTTACTAACCGAATTGCAGCAATAGCATGCGAGCATGGAATAAGATCCAGCTGAAATTCACGACAGTCGCACAAGTTGTCTTGGAGATCAACCTTCCACGTTGTATCTTTTAGGCTGACTTTAAATTGATCATTACTAATAGCCACAACAGAGTATTTGTTTGAGAGCTCCACCATTGGAGTCATTTTGGCCACGCATTCCTCAGTCAACTCTTCGGTTCTTGCAAACGCCTTAGCACGCCTTTCGTCAAACCATTTTTCTACAATGTGCCTATATAGCTCGACAACGGAACAGATCGGCAGACGTCTAGCATCTAACAGTCGGGAGTTGAATACTTCGGCTGCATTCGATGTCATGAAGCTATATCGGCGAACTGGGCATTTTGACCTTGCCCACTTTGCCGGTCCGAGCATCATGAGTTTGTCGTAAGCTGCCGGGCAATATTGTGCAATCTGGTCAATTGCCTTCTGATAGATTATAGGACGGTAAGCATAGGCTGCCTTATGGTATAACCTCACAATTGGAGCAGTGAAGGTTGTCAACTTGCTCTGGATATGGTAACAACACAAAACGTGTGTTGCCTCTTGATAAACCGTACTTACTGCGTTTGCTATGCTGATGTGTTGATCTGAAACAATCAGCAAATGCTCATCAGAATGGAAAGCCATCCGGATCCGGGACATAAACCAAGTCCAGCTCTCATCATTCTCGATCGGTGCAAATCCAATTGCCAGAGGAAATATCTGCTCGTTGCCGTCTTTGGTTACAGCAACCAATAGCACACCTTTATTTCTGCCCTTGAGGTGTGTGGCATTAACGACAATCACTTGCCGTAATAAAGTTGAGAATGCTACACGCGACACACCCAAACAAACAAAAAACTGTCGTAGTCGTCCATCTTCGCCGATATTAAGATCGGTAATGGTGCCGGGATTGTGCTGTTCAAGAACATAAAAATATTTCGGCAGCAAGTTGAAAGAATCCTCTAAGCCACCATATATCATAGCTATGGCTCCATTTCGAGCTCGTAGGGCATTGTTGTAGCTCACCTTAATTCCGAAATTATGTTGCAGCTCCGCCATTATATCTCGCGGTTTCATCATCGATCCTTGTCGGCGCATTCTCCGGGCAAAATATGCAGAGATAGCCTTCGAGCGTATAGTTCTGCTTCGGATGTTGTCCATACTTGTAACACAAATATGACTCGAGCAGAATTTGTATACAATCCAACATCCATCTGAATTAGCGGCTCGAATCATGAACGAACAGTTATCACTGCGGCTGCAACTATATTCCAACCGAGTTTTGGTAGATCGAGACACTTTAAACTCAACTTGATGCTCCATGTGCCAAAGTCCGACAGCCACATACAAGTCTTCTTTAGACCAAAACAATGATCCTTTTTGCAATTCCTCGTCCAATAATGCTTGAACATCTCGTGATATAGGTACGTCAGATGTATCTACTGGAATTATCGGCAATAACCAGTTGTTCATTTGAGAGATGCGGGCCTTATCTGCTGGACCTTGCCGGAATGCTTGGTAAGATTGCCTGATGACCTTATTCACAAAAAGAGGTCCAAAATACTGGACAATGGGTTCCATCTCATCGTCATCATCAACATCACCTCCAGATGTCTGCATTGCAATTAAGATTAGTAAATTAAATCGCAAAATAGGGCTAAACTATATAAAATATACCTGTGGTGCGTCAGAACGTGGCTGTGGCTGTCGCTGTTGCAAAATACTGGATAACCGGGGCTGAGTCTGTGGCATTAGTTGAGAGGACGAAGCATCTGATCGCTGGCACGAAGAAGTAACCACTTCTTTAATGTACTCCTTCAAAGTTGGAACAACTTCATCCAAAACCCAGTGTTTCACATCATCTAGCACAAACTGTTTGATTCTCCCAAACATCCTCTGATCTCTCTCTTGCCTACGTTCTTCCCCGCCCGAAGATGAAGAAGAACTAGGTATCCTTTGCCGTTTCTGTCGTCTCTTCTTTCTCTGTACCGGGGATGGTGGCTCCTAATCATGCCCAGTCTCCATATCGGGCTGCTCAGCATGCAAAAAGGGCTCCTCAGTCTGCACATATGGTTGCTCATTGGGAGCCTCCTCCTCCTCCATATCGTTCGTCAAATCATTGATCTCCACTTCTACCATTGTACCGCCACTAACCCAATCTTCAAACCCAGTGTGTACTGGTATCTCTAGATGAGGGCTATTCTCTTCCAAATCTTCAATCATTGACCCTTCACCTTGTTTAAGGGCATGTGTAGATATCGGAGCCACATAACTCACACCCATCTTGTCATCTCCTTGTGCAGATCGCCAATAATGGGTACTCATCTCAGAACGCGAAGGAGGCAGGGCGGATGACACAATGAGCTGCAAATTTTAAAAATATATTAGATAATATAATCAGTTTCCCGTTCAAAACAAATAAAACACTGAAATTTCATTTTATTACCGTTTGGGAGAAGAAGGCTACCCAGTTTTTTACACTGGATCTTCTGAACCGCCACTTCAGCATACGTGGCTCAGCATTGGCTTTAACTAGCCGGGCACATGCCTGCCCCAACTCAGGAATGACCTCATAGGCCCAAACCTAACAACATATAAAAAAATTAAACTTTTTTCAACAAACATTGATCACAAAGATGAAGATAAAAGATGGTGACAATTTCATACCTGTAGTACCCAAAAGGGACCTGGAAGATGAAGGGCTTTTTTCTCAAGTTGAATCCGAGTAGTGGGTATATGCGTTTTGTAATAGAGCAGTGCTTTGTATGCATATGTACCCCATGGAAATCGGTTCCAACCATCAAGATCCTCACTTAAAACGTACAGCCACTTTTCTATTTTTCTTTTTTCAGTATACCCTAGTCCAAAAAACCAATATGCTAATATATTGGCCACCCTAAGGTACAATAAACCGTGAGTACTATCAATCTTTTTGTATTGAAACCTATCCAAAAGTTCTTTACTACTTAGGATTTGACCACCGCAAAAGACTTTAAATACACTACTAGATTCTAAATCATGGCGTGCAGTAGGATCAATAGTGGCATTTCCAAAATTCAAACCAGAAATAAGGGCGAATTCACTCTGTGAAAACATGATATCCTGCCCACTAACTCTAAACCTTAACAACTCTGGATTATTTGACTGAGTCTTATGAATAAATAATTCAATTAATGATAGAGACGAACTAAGTCCATTTTCCGACCAATCCAACCAATGTCCAAAAACCCCAGCCCGAAACTCATTAACCAACGCCTCTTGTCCTATATCAAACAATGTCTTCTTAATGATATCTAGGACCTTACATTTATAATATAAATTAGTCTTAGGTTTACTTCTATGGACTTCATATCGAATATAGGCAGCCTGCAGCATATCAAAACCAAACTAACTAATTCAATAAAAATAAAACACAAAAACAGGGAAAAAAACATGCACGCACGGTTCATATGCATATACACGGTTCAAACATATAAAACAGGGAAAAAATGGACGAAATTCATATGCACGGTTCAACACATTCGAAACAAACATTAACCAACCAATTCAAGGCAAAAAAAAAAGAACAAATTCAATACAAACCACAACAATGCTCATATCAACATGCCCGACTACAATCAGTTTTTTTTAAATGAAGATGATACCTGTGCAGACATTTCGATGGTGGTTCGTGTTCAGTTCGCCGGTCGCCGGTGGGTGGTGTTCGGTTCGCCGGTGGTTCGCAGATGGGTGGTCGTTCAAACGGACGTGGGAAGGGAAGCCTATTCGAACTCCTGCCGGATTTGTGTGTTTCACGCCGAATTTTTAGGTTAATTTGATTTGGAATTGAAAAGGGATGGAAGTAAACGCGAATTCCATCTGGGAAGCCGATTTTCATCCGAAATATCCGAGTTCCATCTCAATTTTATATACTTCCAGCCCAATTTCAATAAAAAAATATTTTAAATAAATCTGGAATTTATATAGTTTTAATCCGAATTCCATCCCAAATACCCGACTTCCATCTCAATTTTATAGACTTCCAGCTGGATTGCTATACTTCCAGCCTAATTTCTATAAAAAATTAATTTAATTAAATCTGTATTTTATATATTTTTAATCCGAATTCCATCCGGATTTTTCAGAATTCCATCTCAATGTTATATACTTCCTGCTGGATTGCTATACTTCCAGCCCAATTTCAATTAAAAATTATTTTAATTAAATCTGGATTTTATATATTTTTTAATCCGAATTCCATCCGGATTTATTCGACTTCCATCTCAATGTAATCCACTTCCATCTGAATTGTTCCACTTCTAGCACAATTTTAGTAAAAAATTATTTAAATAAATCTGTATTAAATATATTTTAAGTTCGACTTCCATTCGAATTTATTCGACTTCCATCTCAATTTAATCTACGTCCAGCGTGATTGTTCCACTTCCAGCACAATTTTAATAGAAAATTATTTAATTTAATCTTGATTTCATAAGTAAATAATTTTTTTCCAGATTTTCCCGTTTTTGATTTAATATATTTTAAACCCGACTTCCAGCCGGATTTGTTAGAGTTCCAACTGGACGGACATTTCCAGCCGAATTTAAAATATTGCACAAGAAATATTATATTTAATTGTTTTCTATTATCTGCAAATAAATAAATAAATGAGTTGAGTCAAAAAAATAATAAACAATGCAGCCGTTACATATTTCACAAAAAACAAGAGAAGTGATGTTGTGATTAAGACATTTTAACCTAAAAAAAGTACACTTTTGCATTTTGTGGAGTTTTTCATAAGGCTTGTTATACATTGATTTTGCTTTTTAAATTTTGCTATTTCAGATTTTGCCTCTTATTGTGTGACCATTTAATCCGGACTTATTTTTTTGTTAGCTGTTTCTTTGTCTCAAATTTAATATTTAGCTCTGATTATTCGAATCAACCCATGAATTTCACGCTAAATAAATCTTTCTATATTATTGAAAAGTCCAAATTATATTTGCGCATCGCACGAATGCAAATCTAGTATTCACTAAAAAAAAAAAAAAGAGAGAAATATTCACTAAAAAGAGGGTGGTGTGTAACTATAAAAATTGAAATCTTGTAATCATAAAATTAAAAAAAAAATTGTGCACTAAGTAAAATTAAATTAATTTATTCAATTACCCAGTATTATTATTAGCATGATTCAACTAAAACCGAAGTGTGTAATAATTAAAATGTTCGCTGCTTACAGATGGTAATGGAAGCTTCTATAATATACCGGTTATGCGTGGTTAAGCGCTTTTTTGACGTTTTCTCTTATTCGAAGTAAGAAATTGGGATGCAAGCACGGTTTTAGCAGCTGTAATTCCCATGGGCGTCAGCGTCACGTTCTTCTTTGTTTTCTATTGGTTCACCTCATCTTTATTTACACGTGGAGTACTATGATTGGTTTACATAAGAATGCGTGACACGATTTGTAGTTCACAAGCTCCAATTGAGACGGAGGGGAGGGAAAGCAGTGATTCACACCCGAGAGATGATTGGTCCACGTCATCGTCGATGACGAGTTTACTTTGCAGCGTTGGTATATGATGCTCCTCCTCTCCATCATTTTTTCAGATTCTGAACTCCTGAAACACTAGGAAAAAAACAGCGGACTAGGGAGAGAACTGCCAACTCTAGTCTAGGAAAGAAAAAAAGAAAATTATATATTTTCCATAAATTTATAGAGAGAGGATTACATACGAAGGTGATAAATCTCACGCCTCGAAGCAATGGCTGGTGCGTTGAATGGACGCACATCTTCGATCGTGTTTGGCATCGTTTTGCTAGGTCAGCATCTTTCATTGGTTCTTCTTTCTATGCAGATAATGTTATGTAGCATTTCTATGTACGTAAGATGCTAGATTACTATTTTCATTTCGTTAGCAAAGTGTAATGTTTTGGAGAATGCACAGAAAATCCTAGAAGGAATTCTCTTGCATTTATTTTGAATTGGCGGGGTTCAGGTTCTGTTTCGAGAGTCCTAGTTTTTTAAGCATAATTTGAGATCTGATATGCTGCACAATTGAGTTGAACAAAATTCAGTTACCTTTCCTTGTTTGGACTCAAATAAAATAATCTGTTCATTTGAAGTGTGGCATCAGACTACTATGTCTTTATGATCATCTTACATTTCATAATAGTGTCAGAAACGCCGAGTTTGGCAAATGCTGAAATATTGCTTTTCCCTCGTATAATCAATAATGAATGGTAGTGTTATAGGAAATAAAATAGTAACAGAAGCATATATGTGTGGAGTGTGGACTGAAAGTAATTATTGATGTATTTAAAGTTTGCAGAATGTATCACAGCTACTCTGGTAGTAGCAATATGATAATGTTGCTTCATTTTATTTGTTTGATATTCATGAATATCTGCTGACATATTTTATATTGTTATTCCTTCAGAAATATGTTGAATTATTGGGTACTTAAATAAACTGATGTCAATGCTTGACCTTTGAACAGGATGTTTATTTTCGCATTCCATTGCAACAGAGGAGGCTCCTAAAGTTGGAACAGTCATCGGCATTGACCTTGGTACAACCTACTCATGTGTTGGTGTTTACAAAAATGGACATGTAGAAATTATTGCGAACGATCAAGGAAATCGCATCACCCCTTCGTGGGTTGCTTTTACGGACAGCGAGAGGCTGATTGGTGAAGCTGCAAAGAATCTGGCAGCTGTTAATCCAGAGAGGACTATCTTTGACGTCAAGCGACTTATTGGCCGAAAGTAATTTCTCCTTCTTTTATATTTTCATCGTACGTTGTTATGCATCATTTTATTGACTTACACTATGCTGCTCTGCAGGTTTGAGGATAAAGAAGTTCAGCGGGACATGAAACTTGTTCCCTACAAGATTGTGAACAAGGATGGAAAACCCTACATTGAAGTCAGGATTAAGGATGGTGAGATCAAAGTTTTCAGCCCCGAAGAGATTAGCGCCATGATCTTGACAAAAATGAAGGAGACAGCTGAGGCTTATCTTGGGAAGAAAATTAAGGACGCTGTTGTTACTGTTCCTGGTAAGACTTTGTGATACATTCATTGTTTGTGGAGAGCATTACGCAATTACTAATTCTTTTTTTTTTTCTTCTCTTCGTCAGCTTACTTCAATGATGCTCAGAGGCAGGCTACCAAAGATGCAGGAGTAATTGCTGGTTTGAATGTTGTGAGAATTATTAATGAACCCACTGCAGCAGCCATTGCGTATGGTTTGGATAAAAAAGTTGGGGAAAAGAATATTCTTGTCTTTGACCTTGGTGGTGGAACATTTGATGTCAGCATCTTGACCATTGATAATGGTGTTTTTGAGGTTCTTGCAACAAATGGAGACACCCATTTGGGAGGTAAGATAATAGTTGAATCTTGTTATAATTTGATTATTATATTCCTATCATCCAAGTATGAGGAATATTATAGTTGTTTTTGTTTTGGATTTGCATCATTATGTTTTTTTTTTTGGGCAATTCATGTCAAAAAATATTGTGGATTGCTGGACGATTTGCACTCTTTTGTCCTTGCCGTTTGCTTTAAATATGAAAATTTTACACTTAAGGAGACGCCCAGATAATTATTCTGTGTTGCATGAAATTTTGATATGTATCACTTTTTTTCTGCATGAATTATCTGAAATTGATAAAAGGCTGGTCATTAGAAACTCTTTATTTGGACTCGTGCAAATTCACTCCCATTCATCAAACGTAACTGATCAAAGAATACCCTTGAATATTATTAGTGGCGGCACTGCACGTGAAATATGGTTCCTATATTCCACAATCAATATTTTTGTATGTGCATGTTCAGGTGAGGATTTTGATCAAAGGATCATGGAATATTTCATCAAGTTGATCAAGAAAAAGCATGGGAAGGACATTAGCAAGGACAACAGAGCACTTGGGAAGTTGAGGAGAGAATGTGAGCGTGCAAAGAGAGCTTTGAGTAGTCAGCACCAAGTTCGAGTGGAGATTGAGTCTCTCTTTGATGGCATGGATTTCTCAGAGCCTCTTACTAGGGCTCGTTTTGAAGAACTGAACAATGACTTATTCAGAAAGACCATGGGTCCAGTTAAGAAGGCCATGGAGGATGCGGGTCTTGAGAAAAGCAAAATTGATGAAATTGTTCTTGTTGGCGGAAGTACTAGGATTCCCAAGATTCAGCAGCTTCTCAAGGACTACTTCGATGGTAAGGAGCCCAATAAGGGTGTCAACCCAGATGAGGCTGTTGCTTTTGGTGCTGCTGTCCAAGGAGGGATTTTGAGTGGTGAGGGAGGTGATGAGACTAAAGGTACGGTCCTTTTTTTTTGTTTAATAATTATTCAGGAAGCTAATCCAGGATGGTGCATGGGGTTAACTGTGCTACCTTGAATTGAACCAACCAGATCTTCTTCTCTTGGATGTGGCACCATTGACCCTTGGTATTGAAACTGTTGGAGGTGTGATGACCAAATTGATCCCAAGGAACACGGTCATTCCCACCAAAAAATCGCAAGTTTTCACTACTTACCAGGACCAACAAACTACCGTCACAATCCAGGTAAAATAATAATAATAATAATAATTGATCATTAGAAACTTAGTATTTTGGTTGTGTGTTAAAATGACACGAAATCCTATCTTTTTGAAGGTCTTTGAGGGTGAAAGGAGCCTTACAAAAGACTGTAGGTCGCTTGGGAAGTTTGACTTGACAGGAATACCCCCAGCCCCAAGGTTGATATCTTTTGTGTTGTGTTGTGTCCAGGCCAGATTGTTCCTAACTTCATTCTAATAATAATAATAATAATAATTGAACAGGGGGACCCCTCAAATTGAAGTTACCTTTGAAGTTGATGCTAATGGTATCCTGAATGTCAAGGCTGAAGACAAGGCGTCAGGGCGGTCAGAGAAGATCACCATCACCAATGACAAAGGTCGTCTGAGCCAGGAAGAGATAGAACGGATGGTGAAGGAAGCTGAGGAATATGCGGAGGAAGACAAGAAGGTGAAGGAAAGAATTGATGCCCGAAACAGCCTGGAGACTTATGTATACAACATGAGGAACCAGATAAATGACAAAGACAAGCTGGCTGACAAATTGGATTCGGAGGAGAAGGAGAAGATTGAGACAGCAACTAAAGAGGCTCTGGAGTGGATGGACGACAACCAGAATGCGGACAAGGAGGAATACGATGAGAAGCTGAAGGAGGTAGAAGCAGTGTGCAATCCTATAGTCACTGCTGTGTATCAGAGGTCGGGTGGTGGCAAAGCAGCAGAGGATGAAGATGAGGAGGATGGCAATGATGAGCTGTGAAAACAGAACTTCACTGTCGTGAGATAAGAAAATGTTAGTAATAGTAACTTTGATGCATTTATTTGCAAATTAGTTTTGATATGTTGAAATTGTGAATTTTAATCACTCTGATTTTACTCCGCTTTAATTCTCTACAATTATATTGCTTATTTAGTTACACTATTATATCCAAGCTAGTTTGTAAATTTGTCTTCCAGTTAGTTTAATACTACTCTGCTACCAATTGCTTTGTCCCTTGAATTCTTATGTATGCGATTGGGTCCTTTTGCGAGTTTACAAAACTACCAAAAAGACACATACCTTATTTTATTTTATTTTTTTCAGCTGGTTGACATTAATCAACTTTAGCATATTCATGATCAGATCAATAATGAATCCAAGAATTTTTTTTTTCTTCTTCCTCGTGCTCATGCCCTCATACCTCCATTTCTTTTTCTTTTTCTCATAAAAATATCAGATTATTATACGATTAATATCAACATTGTCAGTTGTAATGCCTAGTATCCAAGGAGGAGGATGGACACCGATTGAAGCTATGTCGTAGTCAAAGTTTGGAGAGTTTTTATATGGAAATATTCTCTGAGGAATTCCCAGTGAATAATATGAACCCTAGAAGAATAGAAAGTTAGTTGAACACGTACAGAAGAGTAGATTTCTGCAGGTAAATTAAATGCTTCAGACTTATCAGACCACTCGCCCTTGTGTTTTCAAATCTCAAATTCTCTCCCTCCAACGGTCACATAAGTGAAACTTGAGGGAATTGTAGTCACTGTTACGAGAGAGGATAGCTTACTTAATTATCTACTAAAAACAAGCACATATGGAAAAATGATGATTAATTCATGCATTTTCTAATCAAAATATATTTCATTTGTACTCAGAAGTGCATAATAAGTAGAGATGATCGAGTGCTGATAAGTAAACATATTTAATTGAGTGGAAGAGTTGTTCATCCTGTCAAAAAAAGTGGATTGAAGATGCTATGAATAATTAACAAAAATGATAAGCAATTAACATACCAAAATGGAAGGGCGATGCATATAACATGGGTTAGTTGGAGGTTGAGGTTAGCCTCCAAGAAAAACCCATCAAGAATAGCTAGGGCATGAAGGTGCTGCTGCATTAATTAATTAATTATATCCTTCGAATTAGGGTTTCAGTTTTGTTCGTGAGGGTCTGGAAAATTCGAGATCTGTATATTCTACCTGAATCTTGATTGTATATTGCAATATAATGACATGGAGGGAAAGAAAAGATGTGGATAACTGTAAATTCATAAAAAAAAAAAAAATTGAAAACAAACAAACAATGAAGAAATAATGAATCTAGCTTGATGCAGTTTTGAAAAACAGATATATATAGAATGAGATTAGTTACTGTTACTAAATATATAATTGTAGAAAGCCTTCCAGCTTGAACAAATCTTGCCCAAATGAGCATCTCAGAAGCATACACTTGAATCACAAAACAAGAATCTTCAATTAATTGAATAAACCTGCATCATATTCTGCATGCCTTTGGAATACTCATTTGAGCAAGATATGTTATTTGGAGGATTAATGGAGCAGCAGCATATATATACATATATATCCTCTCTCTCTCTCTCTCTCGCGTACACTGAGCTAAGTGATGTATATTTAGATGCGTGAATGCAATGTATATATATATGAAAATGATGAGTGGAGCTGCTGGGATTTACCAACCTTTCTCTTTGGCTCAGTGCATTATATCTGTGTTACCAAACAAGATGACAAATTTATAAACATATATATATATTTGAGTCTAGTCTATATTTAGATTGGCAATAATATGTAATGGGTTGGAAAGTGAGAAAGGTGGTTTATTGATGGAGTTGTGAGAATGACAGTTAAAACTCATGGCCCAACCACCTCCATTTCCAACCCTCTCTTAAACACTATAGCCTATATTTGTATAGTTTGGTAACTCAGCTGCTTGCATTAATATTATTGTTGGTGCCTGCACCCGCATGCCACGTGTACCGCTCCTAAAACCACATAAATATATTAGTACATTTAGAAAAATTTTATAAAT